>JXCR01132282.1:113180-136576 GCA_002079205.1 Phalaenopsis hybrid cultivar
ATATATATATATATATATATATATATATATATATATATATTGGGATACTACGCAAGTATACCTATTGTTATCAAGTAATATCAGACTTTCTGATTAAGCCCTGAATATTGCCCACAGGGATTGTTCACAATATGCACTTCTAAATAAAAAACTTTCTATTTCAAAAAGTTAATTACTTAAACTATAGATATCTTTACAGTAATTATAATTCAATTCTTTTTGGTATTTTTGATATTTTGACAAAATGGAAATAACTTCTAAATATAACTTGAGTTAATGTAAAAGAAAAGCACTGAATATGAAATATTTTTCTCCTTATCATGAATCGGTAATAAGTATAGGAATTTTGTTGTGGAAGTATTCAAATTGTGTTGTACCAAATAAAAGCAATATTATTCTTTACTCTTACTAGAGATGCTATAAAGAACATTGGCTAATTTAAATTTTGAATAGTTCTGAAGATAATAGCTCTCGCTCTAGAGTTCCCTCCACCTGGGGGCTAACATCTCATATCAGAATCTAAAACAATAAACCAAGTTGGGGGCCTTAGCCTGTCACTCTAAAGTCCTCTAGCTCTAAACCCTGTCACTCAAAAGTCCTCTAACTCTACACCCTTTAAAGATTATTTCCCTATTTATTTGCACTAAATTATATGAATTACATTCTCATTCATACAACCTCATTCGATTCTTTCTAATTGTTGACTGAGACAATACCAGTCCGGTTCTTACATGTTCTCACAATAAATTTTAGTTCTTTCTAATTATTGACCGAGATAATAACATCCTAGTTCTTACATGTTCTCACAACAAATTTTAACATCTAAATGGGCCAGATCAAGAACTAAATGAAGTACATGGAAATAAATCATCACAACTTCTTCCAACATTAAAGTTTAATACACTCCACAACTTCTATCCAACACCTTAATTACTTATAATTTTAAGTAGAAAGATAAAGAAAACTACTCATAATCCATGGAGAAAACAAAACCACACTTTAGTTTTAAAGTAGAAATCATTGTCAAAACAACAAGAAGTCTCGATTAAAACCAAAAGTAGTTTAAAATCAAAGATAAAAACTTATCTCAAATCCTCCACCAAACTCTTGAAGTTCCTTTGAATCTCTTCTTGTAGTTAAAAAAAAAGATAAAAACTTATCTCAAATCCTCCACTAAACTCTTGAAGTTCCTTTGAATCTCTTCTCCTGTATATCACTTTAAACTCTCAAAATAAAACTAAAAACAAAAAGGAAAAAAAGTAAATTTTGTGGTGCCTGAATCTTACTCTTACAATAAAACTAAAAAAAAAGATAAAGTTAATTTGTGGTGCCTGAAAAATCTCTCTAAATGTTTCTCCATGAATTATTTCAAGAACTTCTCAGAACTCTCCACTTTTTTCTCTCAACTTCCTTCTTTTATAATTATCTAAGAGTTGTATTGGTATCTCTTCAAAATGTGTCCTAATTCGATGTATTTTTTAAGGGGTGCCTCCTTTCACAAGTATTTTAACCATATGTTTGTTTCTAGTGGTCATAACCACCCACCTTAGCCAATAGGTGCCTCATATGTCCCTTTAAAAGTTGGAAAAATGGATTAACCTATCAAATAATTGACTCTCGTGCTTAAGCGCGGGGCCTCTGACACTTATGCGCGAACTTCTTTGTCTCACCGATGCTTAGGCGCCAAAACACTTTTGCACTATTTTTGCATTTTTGCTCCAAATATTATCCTTTTTCACTCCTTTTAGAATTTTTTACCTTTTTAATTGTACCTAAAAGAAAAAATGCACATATACCTTCCATTAAAGCGCAATATCTCAAAAATATGTATTAAAATGTGTCTAAAAATACTATATATTTTAGGTGTGTTCGTGAGCACCAGAAAATATGACATATTCTTCTTTGACAACATTATGTGCCTCTGCTCTGCTTAGACATCGTAGCCACATATGATGGAATGATCTCCTATAAAGAACATCTCCTACTAGGGCATATTACATAGCTCTTCTTGTGTTGTGATATGCCTCAGACTTATCCTCTAGCAGCTTTCCAGTTTGCAAATAGTCTATTAATGGCTTGCGCCAATCTTCATTGATATCAGCAACTGCAATCTTCATTACTTCTTCGTTTTTGAGCTTATGTTGACTATCAATGTTGATTCAAGACAAAACTCGTCTTTCCTATACTGCAATAACAATTGAACTCTTCGGTGGACATGCTAGCTCCTTAACATGTTTTGCTAGAGTGTCGCGTAGGCATTATCTCACTGAGGAATCCTATATAAAGTCACATTAGGGATCTGTTTGAGCAATTTCATTATATACCGGTGGTAATCTGCTAGCCTCGGTTTTAAAATCTTGTATTTATTTGGTGACTTGTGGAATGACGAGTTGAGAATCACCTTAAATGACAACGTTTGTTATATCCATTGAGATCATCAACTCCAACCCGACGATTAACACTTCATATTTCATTTCATTATTGGTACATGGCTTTGCCAGGTGGTAGAAGAATCTCAGCATACCTATATCTACCATGATGAAAATCAGAACAATCCCTGCTTTGCTCGACATATCCATCTATGATCCTTTATCTTTCTAGGCTGATGAAGCCTCATCAAAGTACATTTCCCAATGTCAGGCACTGGAGGGATCTATTTGCAGCATTTGCTCATCTAGTAGTTCATTGTTGAGTGGGGATCCAGTTGGAAGTAGGTGAGCCATGAGAAAATTTGCTAAAATATGACGCTTGATAGTGCGTAGAGAAACAAAAGTTATATTAAATTGCAATAAAATCATCGACCATCTTGCTAGACGTCCGGAAAGTGTTGGTCGGATCATTAAATTTTGCAACATATTAACTTTCAAAATAAGGGTAATTTTATGAGAAAGCATGTAATGCCTAAGCTTTTGGGTGGTGAAAATCAAAGCTAGACAAAGCTTCTCAATAGGCGGATACTTTATCTCTATCGGTACTAGACGATGACTCAAGTTGTAGAGTGCATTTTCTTTACTCTCGTTATTAACTTAGGCTAATAAGGCTCTGAAAGTGTCGTCTAAAGCTGCGGTATAAAGTATCAACAATTTTCCCGATATATGGGCTGCCAGAATAGGAGATGTCATTAAGTATTGCTTATCTTCCTTGAAGGCTCATTGGTATTTCTCTTCCCAATCAAATTTGGCATCCTTTTTAATTAATGCTGAGAAGGGATGACACCTACCTGAAAGATTAGAAATAAAAGTCACAGATATGTTAACTTTCCTTACAAGGAACGTAGTTGTTTCAAGGTTTTGGGAGGACTCATTTGTAAGATAGCTTTAATCTTATCTGGGTCGATCTCAATTCCCCGATGAAGAACAACGAGTCCTAAGAATTTCTTACAAGTAACGCCAAAGTCACACTTTAAGGGATTCATCTTAAGATTATTTTGTTGTAATCGTTTGAACATGATCCTAAAATCATACAAATGGTCTATTTTCTGTTTACTTTTGATGACCAAATCATCCACATAGCATTCCACTTGGTTGTGAATGAGGTCTTCAAAGATCTTTGGCATTGCTCGTTGGTATGTTGCTCCAACATTCTTCAACCCGAATGGAATCACTGTGTAGCAGAAGATCCCAATCGGTGTTCTAAAAGCTGTGAGTACTGCATCTTCTGGAGCCATCTTTATTTGGTTGTATCCTGAAGATCCATCTATAACGGAGCAAATTTATGTGTCAAAGCAATGCACACCAATAACTCTGGTATTGGTAGTGGAAATTTATCTTTTTGACACACCTTATTTAGATCACTAAAATCGACATACACGGATCTGTCCATTTTTTTTAACTGGCATAATATTGGTGTGGGGTATTGCTCTTCCCACACAAAGTTAGCGTCTATTAATTTCTTTACTTTGGTAATGACTTGTTGCTCTATCTTGAAGTGCGTTCTTATGGAGCTTATTTTACTGGGGTGATATTTTTGTCCACCCTAAGCTTATGTACTGCAAATTCTGCTGACAGTCCTGGAATTTCATCATAACTCCATGCGAAGTAATCTTTAAATTCTAATAATAATCTTATCAACTCCATGGATTCTTCCTCATCGAGTAAAGAACTTATGAAGGTCGGTCGAGGCTGCTCCTCAGTCCCGAGGTTGATTTCTTTCAACTCATCAGCTGTTGACTTGATTTCATCCTCAAATTATGGCAGGGCATTTCTATTGACCAATCTTGAGAGTCATTCTCTATATCGAGGCAACCCTCCTCCAATCTGCTAATAACAACCATGCAAAATTCTGAATCATCAACTGGTCCTAAAGTACCAAATATGTGATCTTCTTTCAAGTTAAGAGTTTGTCTTTTAACATTCCACAATTTTTCAAAAAGTTGTAACTTATCTTTTGGCATTTTCTTTAGCACATGTTTCTGTTGAATTAATTTTTCTATACTAGGAGAAAAATAACCAAAAAGTAATTTCATTAGTTCATTCGAATCCTCTTCTAAATTTGCATGATTTTTAAGACTAGTAGAAGGGGAAGCACGATAAAATTTAATCTGCTTCAAACCAATACTACAGACTTCCTTGACCTCTAAACTATCAACCTTTTGGGGGTAGATTGGAGTAAGGGTCATAACATTCACATAGTGGTTGATCTGATCATACATTGATTCATATTCGTCTTTCTCTGTCTTTCAAGGAGATCTTATATTAAGGTTTCTTTGGTTTTATCATCATAATTTATTCCTCAAAACTTTCTCCATCAGAACTTTCTTCCATGTCAATGTTGATGGTCAACCTAGTCAGTTCAACATTCGTGTTGGCTCTTCCTCATCCACATCCCCGGCCTTGATCTCGGATGTATGGGCTAAAAGAACCTCTACCACCTCGTTGTGAATTGATGATGACATATTGTCACAGCGAAGTTGAATGGCCTTTTCTTTGTGATTCTTCTAATTCTTCAACTTCATTTGATATAACTTCATAAGAAAAGACAACTTTCTTTAGAGGGCATAGTAGGCTGCGTCTTCATGAATGCCTACTTCATGAACTGAGAACGATGGTAAATCCCCTTTAATACAATGTTCTCGTCCTTCGTTGAAATATTTCATGCATTGGTGCAATGATGGTGGAACCATATTATGCTCGAGAATTTATGGTCTTCCGAGTAGAGCTTTGAAAGAAGTTTCTGCATAGATGACATAGAAATTTGGGGTTGTTACTAGTTCTCCAGCTTTCATTAATAATGTAATCGATATAAGGGCTCTTTCTCCCTTCTGATTAAATCCTCTAAACATCATTTTATCAGTTATAAGTTCTTGAGCTTGAATATCTAAATATGCCAATGTTTGTAGACTCAATAAGTTTAGTGATGCTCCCGGGTCTATTAAGACTTTGGACAATACAAATCTGCTGATATTAACGAAGATGTAGATCGGTCAGTTATGGTCGGTGGTACTGAGCTATAATTCTTCATTTATGAATGTTATCCTAGGCTGTCTTTTAATAAGCAACTTCATTCGAGGATGTGCTGGCCAACTGCGCCAAGCAAATCTTTGGGTCGAGCAAGGCTGTAACCAGAGACTCTCTCATCTCCTTTGATAGGATTAACGCGTCGTAGATGCTTAATTTGGTCAGCAACCTCCTAAGATGAGCTAGCATGTTATAATCAACTTTTTTATAATTTTCCAATTTTTACTTTGCTATGTGGTTCTTCTACTGGAGGAGGTGGAGGTAGCTCTTCCTGAGTGACTATTTACTTCCTCTTATCCACTGGAGTTATTCTTGGAGGTAATATATTCTCACTCCTTAGATTTACTGTTGTAATTTCTTCTTCCTGAGATGTTTTAGGTAGAATTTCTGGTGTCTCTTCTTCACCAGGTTGATGGCAAGTGGTGTGTCGTGGCACTCGAGGACTGGTCCCTCACTCCCGGTGTTATCGTAACCGGCATTGTCGACGTCTTCTTCATTCTCATTAACAAGCTCATCAAACTCAAGTACGATTTGAGGATCAATTTGGAAATCGAGATCAGAGTTAGATTGAACAAAATCGGTTACATTATCATTAAAAATAGTAAAAATGTAGCTGAAATCATAATCATAATATTCATAATACCCCGGTGGGGAAAAAAAAAATCATACATGATTAGAGGTTCAAGGACTTTCTTCCCCGATTCTGAAACAACCAATCTAACAGAAGAAGCCCTTATCCCACCCCCCGCACTATCGATCATTAGTACGTAGTTCTTTTCTTTCTTTTCTGGCTGCAGTGATTTTTCTGGCGAAATTTCCAACTTGGACTGAGCAGGTTGTAGATTCTAAACGACTGCGTGAGCTGAAGTGGTCTGAATCGGATCCAATATCTTCTTGGATGACTTGCTCTAAACTATACTCCATCTATCTTTTCTTGAATATGGATCTATTGGAACAATTGGCTCAAATGAAATCATATTTATAGAACCCTTTTCAGGTTCATTTAAATATTCCTTTATGATTGTTATATGCCCTTCTTTAAAGTTTCTCTTGATTCTGTGCTTGAAGACAAAATAGCCTTCTATCGTATGTCCCAACATCCTATGGTAGGGGTAAAAATTGGGATATTCTTTCTTGTCAACTTCTTCCAACTTCATCGGCTCTCACAATTTGAACTCTGGTTTTTTCATTAAGTTTTTGAACATTTTTGGCGTAGCGTCATCTTTGAATGAATATCCTCTTCTCTTTCATTTCGCAAGAGTTGGACCTGCTCTACCTTTGGCTCAATATAGTTCTCCCTGTTATGATTGGTGGCTGGATTGGCCATACTGTTGTATTTTTTGCTAAGCATGTTGTAATGATTGCTGAGAATTTTGGTGAGAATGCTTTGCCTATATATTCATTGGTTGTTTTCCTTATTGACCGTTACCACTGTCTTGGATTTCTTTTCAAATGCTCTGGCTATCCTAGCTTTCTCCGCTTTCTCTTAGTAATCTATATGTTTAACTTCTTCTTGTAAATTGCTGGCTTTGCTTAACAACTTCTCGAAGAACTTCACGGTGAGTCCCTTGAGCATGAAAGCTACTAGTCCATGTATGCTTTTGAGTAGAATATCAATCGCATGTTGTTTCTATAGTTGAGGTTCACATTTCTTGCTAAGTTTTATCCACCTCAAGATATAATCCACTAGAGTCTTATTGGGTCTTTGCTTCTCCACTACGAGATCTCCAATCGAAACATGGTGTTGTGCTCCAATAATTCTGTTTATAAACTTCTGTTCTAATTTAGTGAATGTTTTAACTGATCCATTAGGTAACTCGGTGTACCAATCAAAAGCAATCTCTGACAGGCTACTGACGAACTGTCATAAGAGTAAGGCTTCATTTCTTCTAGTGTTTCCACAACTGTCTCAAAAAATTTGCTATATGTTACCTAGGATTTCCGATCCCATCAAATGTCTTAAAGTTCGATGACACAAAACCATTAAGGTTGGGTACGACATTGAACTCCTCCGGATAAGGTCTTCCCCTTGAAATCAATGCACCACCCATAGATTAGGCTAAGGCCTCACGAACTTGTTGCTTGACCAATTTTTTATTATCTTTCTCTGGTATGGTGTTTGGTGAGGAATCTTTCTTTTGCTGATCTTCTCCATTAGCAGAAAAAACTTCTCTTTTTTCATCGGTAATATGGATTATTTCAGGCTGGTTAACCCCTGGAGAAGCTACCTATTATGATTGGGATTGCTCATTAACTATAGCCATGGCGCCTGCCATTTCATCCATTCTCTTTTCCATTTGACTAATTTGTTCATCGCTTAAGAAAATGGCTCAGTGTAAGTCATCCATGGCATTCCCTTTGATGAGAAGTTGGGCATCGTGCGCAGATGAGGCATCTTTAGTCTTAATGACTTGAATATCCTTGAAATTTTCATCTAGGCAATCATTGAAATCAAAATCCTCAGCATCATCATTAATGACTACACCATGTTCTCTAGCTAACTTAGAAAATCAATGCTCTGAGTTTTTTGACCTTTTCTTCAATTATAACCTCCTAAATCCTCTTGAAGTTTGAAGGACTTTCCTGAACATCCTTCACTTGTTCATCAAATTTTGGAGCAGTAGTTGCAATGATATCGGTACTTTGAACTTTTGCTTCATTGCACAAGTCTGCCCTATGGGCTCAGTAGACCGTATTGGTATGACAACTTTGGGTACTCACACTTTCTTTCTCATTGATTATGACTTGAGATGGGGTGTCTCACCAGAGGCATCGGCATGTTGGAGAGAAGTATGCTCCCCGTGGTGCTAGCCAAACACAATATCGGTTAACTTCTTTATCTTTTCCCTTTCTGGGGCATTCTTATGGGTAACAATTGGTTGAGTCTGCGGACCCAGACGTGACTTAACCAGTTGACGAACTGTAGAATTTAGAGTGGTAGAGGTAACAAAATATATAGTAGTAACGGTAGTATCAATTCGGCTTCTCAGACGGAATTTAACATGAATGCGAGTTGACAAAGCTTCAGCTGGCTTGTGGGATTGTCGAGCAATCCTAACATCCTTCAGGATTTCCTTTCTTATTTGAGAGGATACTGTACATCCCACTCGTTTAAGCAGTTTAACCATTAAACATCCTTTTTTAGTGGCCAATCTCTGGAACACTGTGCGAACTTTAGGGATAGCAGTGGGCTTCTCCCTCTCCTGATTACGATCATGAAATGACGGTAAAGTAGCAATGATTTCTCGAATACTTTCATATCCATTAGTATTCACCAATGGGTGGAACCTACTCCCTCGTAGAAGTGGATAGGTCTCCTGTAATCCAAGTTCCTCCTTGTGAGGAAATTCATCCGGTACTTTTTCTAAGATTCGGGCCTTAGCTGCCCTTCGATCTTTCTAGCTGTGGCTCTTTCTCTGCGATCAAGTTAGTGGCACAGACTTTGAACTTGAACTAATCTCAAACACTGATGGAGAGATGGTAAATTTTTCAGTTTCATCTTATACAATCATAATCTCCTTTCCTTTAGCACAAAAGGGAACAACATACTTGGCAAGTGTCGGGGGAGTAGTTGTTTTCACCTTTTTGCAAGAAGGGAATTCCTGAGGATAATTCAGGTTAAATTCAGCAGAGGGCTCCTGAACCTCTGGAGCGGTGACTTTCATTTTAAAGAATGGGACCTTTCCGAGTATGACTTCAAGTTCATCAAATTTGATTCCAAACTTGATGGTGGGAGAAACATTGCGATCGTTGCAACTGGTTGGCAAATTACAGAAAAAGGTGAGCGTAGGGAACACCATTGCAGTAGCTTCAAAAAGAAAGCTCTGGGTTAGTTATTTGGCCAACGCCTCGTAATTTTAGTGCGAACACTAAAGATTAAGAAAGGTTGACTCATAGACTGAGCAAATTTTCATTTTATTTTTTTAGTTTGTGAAGTTTTTAAATTTAGTAAAAATAGTTTGAAAGTTTAAAATTTTACTTAAATAAATAAGAAATATCCAAGCGCAGCGCGACATAATTCAATTTAATTTGCAAAATAGCGAACCAAGCTCAAAGAGTAAAGTGAAGTTTAAGACCCAGTGCGAGACTAACTTCAAAATGCACAATGCCCAGACGAAACTAGTCCACAACACACCTACTGGGGTCTGACCCCACACAAAGACAAAGTTCAAATGAACTTGTGAAACTCTCTGCTCAAAGTTGATTGAACAGATGGTCCTGAAGTCCGAAGGAGTTGACCGTACTTCTCAAAAAAAGAAATGAGTGAATCATGCCAACGGAAGAAGTGTAATTTGGTCCATAAGGGGCATGGACACATTACCAATGTATGAAGATAATATTCCCTGATTAATATGGAGAGAGAAGCAATCCCCAACGGAGTCACTAGAATTTGTCGGCACAATTTGGAGGGGGGTTGTGGAGTTGCTAGTTGCCAGGATGGATACCCCAACACCTGTTTTGATTTAACTTAATATATAATTTGAAAAAAATAATATATTGGATTTTGGAAAATACAAGACCGGACCGATCTCATATCCCCAGTAGTTTAAATAAACAAGCCAAATACTGCAAGTAATGTATCCATCTCAAAGGATAAACACACCACTTACTAGTATAGCTCGATTAAATAAAGTAAAGATTATATGACATATGTTAAGTCTGTGAAACCATTTTATTATCATAAGCCAACAAGTTCTCTTATTTAATATGAAGGATTAAATAGGGTTTATATTAATTTGGGTTCAGAAATGCATCTTATAAGGGCAAGCCCCTATAGTTAATTACATCCTAGAAAACCGAAGTTGCCTAAGAAAACTCTCGATAAAAATCAGGGATATTATCTTCAAGGAGTTCAAAGGAATAGAACATTTTAACGATATCAGACAAAGAGGTGTGAAAGGGTAAGGACTCAAATTTGGAACATTTTATTGTAGAATTAAAAGGAAGAACGACTATGGGATGCCATAGATTTTGAGGAGAACCTCAGCAACTTCCCAAAACTATCCCACTGTTTGACTTTAGTTTTGGAGATTAGAATTATTGAATATTTCATCCTGCCAATTTTATTAATTAGGGCTTACATTTGTGTGAGACGCTTGCACAAATAGCCTAGAAGATATGAAGATTTAAGTCATGACAAACGATAACCTCATAATTCTAAGACGAGTTAGACCTTATATTGTATAGCAGAACCATACAAAGGCCTAAAGATAAGTTGGGATTTATGTTGCATAAGCAAACAACCTCGAAGTTCTATGGATTGTTTTTTTAATTATAAGAGAAGCTATGCTGTTGTAGATCCTCTTACAGTTGTAGATCATTGTCGTAGAACACTGCCCACAGGAAAGCTCCAAGCTCCTTGATGAAGTAGGAGTTTTAGTTTTAGAAATGTCAATTGAGGAGATGAGAAAAATATCATGTTTTAGAAGTCACTATTTCTAGTGTGCTAGTTCATGATGTCAAATCAATTATTTCCTAAGGTTATGGTTATTTAAATTTTATGGGGGATATTAAATTTGATTAGAGCGACACCGGTTATGTTCTTACGGCTCCCTCATTCTGGCACCACTATTTTCTTTTGGATTCACTTAGTACAAACAAATTTACTTAACTCAACTTAATGAGTTCCATACTTTCATTTAGACCATGGGAAATCCCGTTAGCAACTGTAGGTTACCTCCTCTAAGAGATTCTAGATAATCCGATAGAGACATTTTATTTTAATTACAATTTTGGCTTTTTGTGATGTTTGTGATTAAATTTTGAGTTACCTTATATTTTGAATGTTGTGGCGGTGAATTTCATTTTTTTTTGCACCCATTTTTTAATGTCACGAGTGTTAAGGTGTCCACCTGTATGACTCAGGATAGTTTACGGTCTGTCCGTAGCATCCGGTAGTTCCGACACCCACCCAGGACCTTTCAGCATGTGTTAAGGGGCAATTATCTAGGATCATTCCGCTGGACTTTGGCTTTCGCTTAAGCGAAGGTCGAACATCATTTTTTTCATCAAATGGCTCTGATCAGGTCAACGAATAATATTCATCGTGTCGTGCACCAAATTGGCTCGAATTGGCCCGATCACTAGTGAGCTGGTTCAGATGACCCTGGACGATGAAACATACCACGCAAGTGAGTCCGGAATGTCAATTCCACTTAGAGATGACGTTCGTTATGCCATGTCTTTCTTGGCGGGGTAAAAATGTGCAAATTATCTTTTTTGGCTCGATAGTCGAAAAGTGGTCCGAACGATTAGGTCGATGAAACGGACGGACCACGCCAGTGAGTCTGAAACATCAATTTTATCTAGAAGAGGCCCTCATTTCACCGCGAGGATGTGTCCAGGTGAAACTGCATAAATGAGAATAATAATATTATATTAAATATATTATTATAATAATATAATACGATAATGATAAAAAAACTATTAACTTTCTTTTTTAAAACCACGTTGTCTCCCCACTATCCCCGATTGCACGTGAAAACCGCAAGGACCCCATTCGCAAACCACTGGTTTTTGCGCCCTGTTCGCCACCCAGATGTCACTGACAAATAGTCCCACATCGGCTTGGTGTAGGGCTGAAAAGCAGTATTTAAGTTCTGGGCTACCCACCTCTCTTTAGGGCTCTTTTGGCGGTGATAAGTGGTGCCAGAGTAGATTACTGTCTGTTAGGTGTGTGGACTCTCCATGGTCAAGTGGGACCCTCAGTGGAGCCGATCCGTGATGAGGGTGTCACGTGATTGGGTAGAGGAGAATGTCACAGACAAATAGTCCCATGTCGGCTAGGTGTAGGGCTAAAAGCGGTATTTAAGTTCTGGGCTACCCACCTCTCTTAAGGGCTCTTTTGGGAGGTGACACAGAGCTCCTCACCGCTGCCGTCACCTTACATCGGCAAGTCCGTGCCAACCACCTCTCACGAGCGAAGCTCTCGATCAGCTTAATTTCGCACAAGGCAAGCCTCGCGCCCGAACACTTGGCCTCTCGGCCTCATGCTGGTGACGCCCTGTCGGCGACCTAGCTCCCGCCAGTAACCTTCTTCCCGATGTAGCCCTCGCAAGATCTAAGGTAGAGCCCTTCCTCCTGCTTCACGTCCATCCTACGTTGGTGCTTTCTCTTCTCTATCGAAGCCCCCAGGGCATGCCTCCCAATGGTGAGCTATTGTCCTGTAGGTGATGTGCAAACCAACCCCTTGTGTCATGTCTCCCTCATCTCCTTCTTCTTCCTCTCCGGTAAGGGCTTGAGAGAGGCTCACGAGGAAGCCTTTAGTAAGTTTGGAGGAAGCCTTGGAGGTGCTTCTTGGAGTGAAAGCAGTGAAGAGGTATTTTCTCCCACTCCTCCATTTTCTTCTTCCTCATCTGTTAGATCTTTTCCTCCTCGCCATACTTCTCACTCGCTGGCATTGCATTTACGTTGAAAAAAATCAGCGAGGAGAACATAGTATTTTGAGCTCTTTGATGTGCTTCCTTTGCTCCGGGTGCGCACCGCCGGCGAGCTGTCCTCCTTTTCACCGTCCTACCCTCCCGGCGACCGGATACTTCACTGGAGCACTTTGATGTTGTCGGGCAACGAGTAACATTGTGGTTTGAGGAGGTTCAAGGGTCTTCCAACTCGCATGAAAAGCCTCCACAAGTGCTCCTTTTCGTCGGCATCCTTGTGGGTTCCCCTCCTTCGCCATTTTCGAGCGGCCCATTTTTGAAGGTATATTTTGGTTATATTTTCATAGGATAATATTCATTATTTTTGGGTACTTTGTATACCTCATTTGCTCCCATCTTCATTCTTTGTGAGGTACCCTGGTGCATAGATTGGACATTGGTGAGCTTGGAGCAAGAAAAGAGAACGCATCTGCAACCGTCCCGATGGTTAGATCCTTTAAACTCCTAGCTGAGCCTAAATTTTAGTGGTGTTTAGACATGTGGGTTCGATCACACATACGTGGTGCATGCACCGGCATGAGCCGACGCATCAACATATCGATGTGATTAATCATCAAATTTCTAGAGCAAGGATTTAGGTTAGGACTTTCTTACGTCACTAAACACACCTCCGTAGAGCTGAGTGTCTCCCCTTTGTTGTGAGCCTTAACAAGTCTTGATGAGTCGGAGTCCCTCACTCCTCTTGCTTTGGGTTCTCCAGCTTTACTTGGAGAAGTTGGGAGGTCAAACTTGGTAAAACGAGAAGCTTTGTAGTTATCTCGCTTTGCAAAGTTTAATGGAGTTTAAGAAATTGGAAAAGCTTTGTAGCTATCGTGACACCGTGGAGAGTTTTCCCTTCAGAGATCTCGGGATAAAACTCTCCACATTTCCTCACTAAAGTTGGAGGCAGCGATGCCGCAAATCCAAGTGTGCAGCCCTAGGCATCTCAGGTGAGGCCGTTAGTACGAGCGTGACTCGCTATCATATGTGGTCATTTGCACCTCATTTTTTGCATGTGCATGTATTGCATGTTACATATTGTATGTCATATATTGCACTTGCACCTGCATTTACACGTTGCACCTTGCATTTACACATTGCACTTGCACTTGCACTTGCACATTGTATTTTTCACTTGCACTTGCACCTGCACCACGTGTGTCTCGATTGGCTATCCTAAGCTGGTCACATCACTTGTGTTTCAACTGGCTACCCCGGCCCGGATGGCACAACGCTTTGGTTTGACTGAATGTGCCATCCTGATCGAATGACCACTTGCTCCTTTGCATGTTGTGTATGTGCATGTACATGTTTGTCTTCCTAATCAATGTCATCTACTTGTGGTTCATTTATTCAGGTCACTGCCTTACTGGCATACCCTCTTTCTGGGCAGCTGTCGTCACGGCATGCTTACCTTTCGGGTCACTGCCTTACCGGCATACCCTCTTTTTGGGCCACTGCCATCACAGCATGCCCACCTTCGAGTCACTGCGTCATCGGCATACCCTCTTTTGGGCCATTGTCGTCACTGGATGCCCGCCTTTGGGTCACTGCCTTACCGACATACCCACTTTTCGTGCCACTACCGTCATGACATGCCCACCTTCGGTTCATTACTTTACAGGTATACCACCTTTTTCAGGCCCTTGCCGCCACAACTTACCCATTCCTACAATTCATCACCTTAATGGCATACTCCTAATCACTTCTTATATGTTTTGACTTGCTTGCATTTGCATTTTCATTTTTCAATGGATAGCGAGCCAGGCTCATTAGGAGAGTGACCCCATGTTGATCAATATTCCTTAACGAGCATTGCTTGTTGGGTTGATCCCGGTGAGCAAAGCGAGTTAAGTCATTGGGGTTGTCACGAGTATGACTGTGCTAAAGATCTAATAGATCTAACTCGTTTCACCACTGTTTGTAACACCCTTTAGATTCTTTGGATCTTTAGGATGGGGCTGAAGTGGAGACCTCTTCAAATTCATACTATACCCAGTCTTACCCCGCACTTAGATACTAGGTTGACTCACTTTTTGTTAGATGGTGTGCTAGGATATGATTTAGGGTGTTAGGTAGTCTTTTTTATGTCTGGCTATTGTTCTCTGTTGGATTGGTTGCCCTAGTCAGACATCTTTCTTTTGCATTGTGCTTGTGGTGTGACTGCATGCTGCATATGTGTGGTAGTGTGTTAGGGCATTTTTCCTCATGATCAATGCCTATTAATATGTACACACACTCACAGGTATCGCTATTGGGGGAGCAAGTAATGATTTCTGGCTCTTTTGCTTGCAGGTGCTATTAGCTTTCCCACCTTTAAGGCATGGCTCATGATACATTATTCGCATGTGGGCTTTTCCACTGACACTTTTTTTCATTTAGGAATGAGTCTATTCTTTTTCCTATGTACTCTTTAGAGTCTAGGAGAGTCCTGTAGCATAAATAAGATACGGGCAAGGGTTCCAAGGTGTTTGTACGGGAACCACGTGAAGGGGACGAAGAATAGATGCTCTTACCTCATATCTTAATTATGCATTTTATATTGATGTATAGAATTAGGACCGAGCTTGTATATGCGGAGTCTGGTCGTTCTTTTTTCTGTTTTGGGATATATTGTCGACTTAGCACAACTAGCCTATTTATTATTTTGATTTAGCTTATTTTGTCTTTTGCATCATGTTGCATGTCTGCACTTAAATGTGTTTTCCTTATTTTCTTTTTGTGGCTTATCTGAGATTTCACAATACAACATAGGCTCTTTAGGACTTAAAATACTAAATTTTCTACAAACTTCTAAATAAAATATTTAAGATAACTAGATTTAGGATTAGAATATTCAGGATTTAAAAATTACAACATTACTTTCCTGCATATATTAATAGGGCCTCCACAATACTTAGGATCACTCTAGATAACTGTATTCATATTTGCATGTCCCGAAGAGGAGTCTCCGTGCTTCTCCAACCTGACTGGCCCAGCATACCTTTTTATAGGTGGTTGTCTAGTGTGTCTAAGATGTTAGAAGGCTCCTCGACCCAGACGGAGTGTAATTCCTTTTGTTTGGAGTGTTTCCAGCTTTGTAGTTAAACCTCCACTTCTCCTTCTTTCTTGAGGCATTCTTGCCACCTCGGCAGGTATAAGTCCCACCTCTTGGAGCTCTGCCTTTTAGTCATAGAATAAAGTTTCCTTCCTTGATCTTAGAGCTACCGAGGTTCCTGTGGATGACACAAATCACGGATTGATGACTACAGATCTCAGGACAACGTGTTGGGTCAACTACCTTCACGACCAGGTAGACTTAGGGTCCTAGTGGTTGTGGATGACGAGTCTTTGGCACCCTGACCTAGTTACCTCTAGCTTTTAGGGTCACTCTACCTTCTTTTTTGTTGAGCCCATTTTAGCCATATCGCTTTTGACTTCATTGATATCACCTTGACGACTTTATATTGATAAATTGCCGCCCATTCGGGATACGATGATTTGTCCTATGCCCTTATGGCCTGGGTGTGCTTTGACATGTTGGGATATCCTCATCAAGATGATTTAGGTTATTTCGTGGGCCCTGTGTGCTGATTATCCACTACCTATTGGGGATGTGAGAGACTCACTCTCTACGTGATGGCTTATCTTGAGCTTTGAAGCATTGAGACTGTTCCCACATGGAGTAACCTTCCTTTGATTATCTAAACCCCAGTTTTATGATAATATAAAGCAAGACTCCTTTTATCGAGAGTATTATTAGGCATCCCCAAGATGTAATTTTCCTCTGGGAATTCTCTTGACCTTAGAACAAGTACATACACCTAACTCTCTGGTTATGGGTAGTCTATGTAGATACTTCTTTCGTAGATATTGGTTTAAGAGGCATCCGCTCGATCTTGTTTAAGCAAACATTCTTGACCTATCCTTGTGAGTTTTATCGCACATATACTCTCCATGTTTCACTTTTTCTCTTATTTGTTTCTTTTTTGTATGTCCTTTCTTATTTGGTTCTTCTCCTCTTCGAATCATTGATATGATTCAAGAGGGAGATTAATTCGAATATGGGAAGTAAACGACAATCGAAAAGCTGACGACTCCTTTTAAGATAAAAGAGAGAAAAATGAATGAAAACAATCTTGTTTGATTTTTAAATTCTCGTTTTGGTCTGTGGCTATCCTAAAAGTTTCAGTTTTCGCATGCAAGGTGACATCGTTGTTTAACATGCAAGTTCACAAGCAAGAATATTACAACAAAGAAAGTGCAAGAAACGAATGTGTTGTAAAGTATAAAAGTGTACATGTTGAGTCTTCTCGTTCCTCCACCTAAAGTTAGTACTTGTAAGGCATATGTATATATAATTTAGCAGTTATTAAAACATGCTTGTAGAAAAAGTAGGAAGTACATGTCTAAAGAATGTCTATTAGATCCTATGATATATCTTAATGGGTCCTATTCAATTAAATGTATAAATGATTTCTTAATCAAGACATAATGAGTTTAATCATACTTCAAGATATCCAAAAGAGTATGAGAAGGGTCCTGGGGCCAAGCCCCGGGCATCTGACATTCCCTTGAAAAAACTCGAGTTTGTTCAAACTTATTATGTTGCTTAATAACTCGTCCCTATCATACCCTTATGCTCAATGAACTGATGTTCTAGCCAACCCTATGGATGGGGTAATTATCACTTGATATTTTATTTATAAATTATATAGGTAAAGATTCTTAGGGGCAATTCAGTTTAATTAACAAACTTAGTAATTTTATTTTAAAGATATGATTATAGTGTTTTAAAAAAAATTTTAAATTAGCTATATATTATTTTCTAGATCTCATTAAACAAAATTTTGATTAAACCTAGTTCACTACTAAGCCCTTAAAAGCTTAATGAGTAGATTTGTAATTTTAGAAAAATATTTAAATGTTTATACCTTTAGTCCTTATCATGAATTATAAGTCATTTCAAAACCATTAAGTGAATTGCCTTATAATCTTCCAAAATCAAACCCCTCACCTTAATATTCTTTTAAATATTCTTCCAAGTTTAATCAATTTTATGAAAATTACAAATTTATCCTTTACAAGGCCAAAGTGAGGTTGGTTACTACCATTTATCCTTTTCATATTCCAATCATCAAAACATAACAATTAAGATCATTTGTTGCCCATTTAGCCCTTTGTTAAGCTTGAATATTAATTAAGCCTTAAATTCCAAAATTACTCTTTTGCCCCTAAGGCCCTAATACCCTAAAATTCATTAAATTGAACCCAAATGACTTGAAAGTTTTAAGTTACCCCACTCATGAGTTAATTAAAATATCATAAGAGAAAATGTGATTTTTCTCAATTTATTTAATTTTGTAATTATTTCTAATACAAAAAATAAGGATTTTTCAATCAAATTTAATAACTCAATCAAAATAAAACCTCTGTCCTTAAGAAAATTATTGGAGGTTCACCTAGGTCAGAGGACCACATGGACTAATTTTCATGATTTTTAGAGGTTTAATTTAATTATTACAATTATTTGTTTGTTTTGAGATTAATTAAATAAAAAACATTATTTAAGTAGAATATTAAGTTTTATATTTTTGATTAAATCTCTCTATATCTAGGGAATCCAAAGAAACAAATTTCATATTTTTGTGATTTATATTTTAATTATTATAGTTATTTTAGTGAAAAATTAAAAAAACTCATTTTTAAGCCTTTAAATTTAATACCTTGACTTAGAAAATTTGGAAAATTATTTCAATTGGTTCTAAGTGATTAGCAAGTCAAATGAGTTATTTTAGATTATTTTTACAATTTTGCATTTTTTATGATTTTAATTGATTTTTAAATATTTAAATGTCCAAAAATAGCTAAAAAATGAAGTATTTATTTTAATTCCAATTTTATTTTTCTTAGGTTTTCTGCTCTCAAGGAGCTCCCCAAACCAATTTGGTGATTATTTTGAGTTTTATTTTAATTATTATAATTATTTTAATTCCAAAAATGTGATTTCACTTGATTAATTCATTTGAGCGATCAAAGTAACTCTAATTGACTTGAAATTTTTATGGGAAGCTCCTCTAACATTAACTTACAGTGGAGAATGATTTTTATGTCATTTACATTTATAATTTCTCCATATTAATTTTATTTCATTTTTTAGGGTTGGTGACAATGATGATTATTTTTAATGAGTTAAACCAAGTATATATTTTTCCTAGAGTCCTCTGACAACAATAAACCTACTAAAATAAATTTTGTATTTTTCTAATGAGTATTTTAAGTATTATAATTTTTTTATCAAAACAGGGACCATTAATTTGACAATTAGATATCTCTAGTTAGAGATGCTCCCTGACCTTAAAAAAATCAGAGAAAATACCTAATAATAGAGACATCAAAAGCCCCATGGTCCCATGCGATGGTGAAATGTCTATGCAAATGGAGAATCCAAATAAGAAAAAACTATTTAATTAATTAAAAATAATACATGCATAAAAAATATGAAACTATTTCCACATTGTTCTCCTCTAATCACTGAGCAAGAGGGTAATTTTATTTAAATTTTGTGATTTTTTTTACACCAAGATACGTATTTGATAAGTTTTGGCTATTATAAAAAAATTTAAAAATTCCTTATTTTCCTACATAAGTGACGCGGTGCCACCTCATCCTAGGGAACTCCGAAGCTCCACGCGTCGTCTTCTGGTTTGTCACCGCCTTCTGACTCAACCGCCACACATCCTGTTATTCCACTCCATTCCCTCGTCTGACTCTATCACGACCATCCGTTTGATACACACAGAAATGGACGACATTAGTTCATCATCCCTAAGTCCTTAGTCTGAGAACCGTCCAACTTCAAACCCTAATATCTCTCTCGATACTTAACCAAATTAAGTGTGGTTTGTTCCTATAGACTCGTCTTGACTAGGAGAACATATCTAGATGGTTAATCAAGCCTTAAATCAAGTCTATAAGCATGAAGAATTAAATGAAGCTCGGTTTAAGGGGAGAGTTCAATACCTTTTCCCAGGAGGTGTGGCCTCGATTTGGTGTTTCCAAAAGCTTGCCTTGAGTCCAAAGAGCTCCTAGATGAAGCCTCAAGCTATTGTGAAATTCCTATGTAAGAAATCAACCAAGGCCGATTTAAGGGTACAATCAAAGTCCACCTTAGGGTGCTCTAGTGATGGGGCTTTTGTGGGGGATCTTCTTCTTTTGCTGTGGGGATGGTGTAGACGCAATTAATTTGTGTTTGGTGGAGTTTTGGGGGGTGTTCTGTTTCAGGCTTGATTTTGAGCTCCAAAATTGGACTCAGGAAGTGGGTTTGAGGGTCTGAGGATGGTTGGATTGAACTTAGTGGTTCTTGAAGATGCTCTAGGATCAATTTGGCAAAGTCTCCCCATGGAATTTCAAGCTCTCCCCTCTTGGCCATGGAGGGTGGGTTTAAATAGAGGGGGAAAGAGAGGTCATCCTAGGCAATTGGTGGGTGCCCTAAGTTGCTTATGTGGAAGGCAGAAATGTGAAACAATCCAAATGGAATGAGGCAGCTTGGATGGGTTTAATTTTGAGTATTAGCTTAGGTGGAGCATTTGGGCTTGGCTTTTTCGACAGCCAAGATGGTCGGCCGGCCAGGGAGGGGTCACCATCTGTTCCAGGGAGGTCAAAGCTTGGTTTTGGTGATGTTAATTGGTGTTGGCCATGTATAAAGGTTTTGGATTAAAGAGGAATGGGGGGAGGGATATTTTGTGTCAATTTAGGTCAAGACATGGTTTGGGGCTGGGTTCACCCACCAAGGAAGGTTTGGGTGTTTAGGAGAATTAGGTGGCTCAGTTGAAGTGGTGTGAAAAGGTCCCCATCAAAGAGAATTTTGCTAAGCATGGGCTTAAGTGTGTCATTAAAAGGGTTAAAACCTTTTTAAGGAAGCTTGAAAGTGGCTTGTCCTCTTGCTATTAATAGCTTGATGAGGTGGCAAGGCTCTCATGGCTCACCTATGGCTTGGGAGTGGCTTCATGTCTTGCATGTGGCTTGGCTAATTTTCATGAGAAGGGATTTTGGATTCATGGGATATTATGGTGGTGTTTGTCATGAGGCCTAATATGGAATGATTTAATTATGAATTTAAAACTTAGGGAATAATTTTGATTAAATGGATGATGAGGAGAAATTGTCATGTGGGCTTTTAATTGAATTTGGGCTTTTTGAATTAAACATTGTGGGCTTGGGCTTTAAGAATTGAGATTGAATTTGGGCTAAAATTTGGATCAATTGAATGTTGAATTTGATGTAGGAACATGTCAAGAAGGATTTGGAAGAATTTCAAGTGATTTTGAATTGAATTGAAAGGTCAATTTGGTGGATTTAGTCAAATGGTCAAAATTGGGGCTTTTTGATTTAGGCAAAATTAGTCTTGAAATTAGGTCAAATTGGGCTTGAATTTTGTTTAGATTGGGATTGGGGATACTGAACTTTGGTTTGGAATTGAAATTGGGTAAGATTGAAGCTAATTTGGGGAAATTGGGCCCTTGAAGGCAAATTTGGGGTTTTTGGTAAAATTGGTCAAATTGAGTTAATGTGATGGTTAAAAATTGAAATTAGGAATATTTGGGATGATTTTGGAATTTTTGAAATTTTTGGGTCATGAAGGGCTTTTTGGTAATTTTTGGCAAGTTTAGGGGTATTTTGGGAATTTGGTGATTTTGGAGAATTTTGGTTAATTTTGGTAGTGGTGAGTGGTTTGAGATGATTTTTGGGCAAATTTGGGTATTTTGGACAGTTGGGAGGAAAACTTATAGAACTTTTTACTTTTTTCAAGGCAAGACTGATATGAAGCTTAACAATAAAAATTGTCACATTTTTTTCAGCAAATAGGTGGGAACAACACTTTCAAGCATATTTATAAAGAGATGCACAATTGACAAAAGGTTGAATGGGGTACAACCATTTAGAACAAATTTTTAAGCCCATCTATGTCAATCCTCTGCTGGAGGTATTTACACAATTACATTGCTACTAATGATACACTGAAATGAAAAGATTTAAGAGGTTCATTCTATTGTTTATTCTGTAAAGCTAAACAAGAATCTATGAAACACCTCTTCTATTCCTGTCCAATGACAAAGAAGGCTTGGCAAACCATTATTGAAATACTCCAGGTAGAAAAGCTGCTGGAAGGTTGGACTAGTTTACATGACTGTTGGAGGGAGTGGAAGATTTACAAGGTTGAACTCATCCCCTTAATTATCTGTTGGTTTATATGGATGGCGAGGAATAAGACAAAATATGCGGATAATGACCTTCATTACTAAGCTAACAAAATTTTGTATTTTATGTATTCTAAGGAAAGCAAGGATTTTTCAGGCAAATGTTGAGGGTGTGCACTCACAACAACTTAAGAGCCTGTGGATTCAGAAAATGATTTCGAAGAAACCTCAAAGACCATGGATCAAAGCAAACACTGACGGTAGTTTCAAAACAATAAGGCTGGCATGAGAGGAATCTTCAGATACCATTCAGGCAAATGCTTGTTATATTTTTACTCTCCTATTAATTTTGAAAATGCCGTACAAGCCGAAGCTCATGCAGCTCTCTAGGCAGTAAGAATTTCCCTTCTTCTCAATTGGGATAGATTGCATATGGAGCTGGACTAAATTTCCTTGGTGCAAATTTTCTACAATCAAACTGAGACTCATTTGTTTATACTACAGTGGATGAGGAAGATCAAGGCTATCTCATCTAGAATACACATTATTTGGATTCACATTTCAAGCAAGGGCAATCAACCAGCTAGTTGGCTTGCCAAGGAAGGTACATTACACACAAAACCTGTTTCAGTTTAGTTGTTTTGCCTAGCTCTAAACAAAAACTGTTATTACGTGGGACTATCTTAATATCCCATATGTCAGATGTAAGTATTGTAAAACTCTTCAAGTAATAGTATTATCTTTGCTTTTGATATATATATATATATATATATATATATATATNATAAAAATATACCTGACGAGTCTTCTCGTTCCACCACCTGAAACTCAAAATGCATGTCAGAGCATTTATGTATATAGAGCTGGAAAAGTAAAGTTTTGGAAACCTTCCTAACTCTATATTGTGTATTGAGGATCTTTAAATTTTAAAGATAATATTATTAAGTAGAACATATCAAGTTCAATAGATCCCTAAGGTATTCACCAGGTTAAGAGTAGGGAGCAGGTCCATGCAACCTTCTTAATGTCTGGTAAAAGGCCTTGGGTTCATTTAAACTTTATTATGTTACTTAATAATTCATCTTGAATATCCTGATGCTCAGTGAACATTGACGTCTTGATTATCCCTAAGAATAGGGTGAATATCATTTGCCTTTCAATTTGAAAATTATGTTAGTGAAGACCCTTTAGGAGACAAATTAGTGTATTTAAGAACACTTAGCCAAATTTTAGTCCTAATTGGACTTGTGGTGTTTTAAAAGAGTTTGATTATGTTGATTTTTCTAATCCTCTTTTAACAAATGGATTTCAACTTAAGTTCACCACTAAGTCCTTAAGACCTAAGT
>JXCR01132284.1:10359-53199 GCA_002079205.1 Phalaenopsis hybrid cultivar
CGAACACGAACAGTGACTTCACGAATAATTTCGAACACGAGCTTATTTCAAACAAACTAAATTTCAAACGAACCGAACACGAACACAAGCTCTGTTCGTTTACACCCCTATATTTACATGCATAAAACTCAACTCTATAGGACCAAATTAATACTCTAGGACATTTACATATACATATATATGCATGCATGCATGCATGGATGTATGTATGTATGTATGAAAATGTCCACAAATGTAAAAAGTACCTTCTTGGAGCGCATACCACAAAAACCGCTCCTTTTCATTCTCCAAGGGGATCCCTCAGCCACATCCAAAGAGAGATTTCCAGAGAAGATCCCTTCATGATTAAAATCACAACATTAGTTTTCAAGCAGGAAGAATCACATACATACCACTTAATTGCTATGTATTTACATATCTAACAACCTAAAATTTAATTTTTCAAATATATGACACCTTACCTATGCATGAAAAGATGTATTTCACATTTTAGAAGTTAAAATGGCTAGCTAATAATATGAAAGTAGAAAAAAACATCTACCGTCCTTCTCATGGACATTTCGCTAAAAAAAATGTGGCACCTATAGCATATTAAACTACATGGTTCGGTTGCAAAAGGTTTGATATGCCTCAGAACCAAAATCAGCGAACAAACTATGACGAAAACGGAAATCGATAGATGGAAGAAACACAAATAAGGGCTGCTCTCACTAAAATCAAAGGGAAACAAGCAAGATACAAGGTTGATTAACTATTCGAGAGGTAAATCGTCTCTCCCATACCCTAGACGTCGCTAGGAACACAACAAGAAGAAAGAAAACAACAACCACAATAAAACATGCATAAAAAAGACAAACCCTAGATTACTCCCTTTAATAGAATCCTCCCACAACAATTCAAAACTTTCTTTCCAACTTTCCATCCAAACTCCTCTAGTTTCTCCTCCTTGAGTACGTGTTGAAGGCCCTTGTTGACCCCTACAGCTCCCTGCCTTCTTCAGCTGCGACCAATTGCAGCTCCCTACCTTCTTCAACCGTAGAAGATTGCCGCTCGGCCTTTTCTTGCGACGCAAACCGGTCAGGTGGGCTAGTTGGGAGACATTTGATCGATCCAGGATGGATCGGTCTTGTTACGCCCGAGTCTATTAAGAGCATGGGCGTAACAAGGTTCTGTTAATATTAATATTAACTAGCTGAAAAAGTTGACATTTGGAAGCGAAAATACAATTATTTATTGGAGCATTTACATGCATACGACCCAATTCCTATGTATTTGCATAGCTAACACATAAACTTTACTTTTTGCATTTATATTACCAAAATCTTCTGCATCACATCAAAATACCATCATTTTAACTTTTAACAAGTGGAATATATTTTTTCATGCACGGATAAAATAAGATGACATGAATATAAAAATTGAACTTTATGTTATAGATATTTAAATACAAAGGAATTGAATAGTATGTATGTAAACCTTCCTATTTTATTTCCCTTAATAGATGCTTGCCATCCGAATAGAATAAAATTTCAAAATAATAGCCACAGAGACAACAACAACAACAACAACAACAACAAGTTTTTATCCCACTAAGTGGGGTCGACTACATGAATCCTTTTTCTCCATTTTGTCCGATTGAGTGTCAATTTTCATTTATTTCTAATAAATTATAATCATTTTAATACAATATGCCCAATCCCTTTTAGCTTTACATTTACCTTTCTTAACATAAATTGAATCTAAAACATCTACTTTCTTAACCAAATCATCAGATGATCGACATTTAATATGACCAAATCATCTAAGGTGACTCTCTCTAATCTTGTCTGCCACTAGAGCTGCACCAACCCTTTCACGGATACATTCGTTTCCCAGATAAACTAAAATATTAATTTAAATTGAAGGAATTATATTAACATGGTGTAAAAATTCTTACTGTACCATTGAGTCCAGAATCACCCTCTTTTATCTCCAGGGATGCTGATGATAAACCTGAAAAATGTTGGAAACCATGATTATAATCTGACAAAATATAAATGAAATTGGAAATAAAATCAAATAACCAAGAAAATTCTCTTTAATGAAGAAATATTATGCTAATAAACAGTATAGATTTTTGTTAAAATTAACATAACGCATGTGATAATTTACATTTGTTAAAGACTCCCTTGTAAAAAGGCAAGAAAAATCATTAAAAACAATATCTTTGTTGAACTTTCTTTCGAAATGCAAACATATATGAGAGGAAAACTAAGAAAAATGCAATAAATGAGATTACCCTAAAAAAATTGAAAATATTACACTAAGGAATAGTGTATACTCCCACTATAAATAAATTGACATATGAGAAAACTTATATATGATAACAATTCATATATAGAAGTATTTGATCATCACAACTTATAGTACCTCTTTATAATCTTCATTTACCATTTGGATAGAAAGGTAACACATAATGCCGATAAGCATTTACATAAATACCGCACAATTCTGATGTATTTACATATCCTACACCTAAGCATTCATATTTACATTCATACCACTCAAATCTTTAATCATGTGAGAAATACTAACATTGTTACTTTTTTAAAGTGAAATACAAATTTTCATGCGTAGATTTATGACACTAAGGTGTTATAAATGTAAATATTAAACTTTGCATGTTAGATATGTAAATACATGAGCAATGTCTAGTATGTGTGTAAATTTCCCTTAACCAATATACTGCAAAACAAATAGTGCTCAAACAAGGAATGAACCAATGCAGAGACATACCTCCATATTCAGAATCAGAGTATAAATGCCATCTTTTCAGCTCATCCTTCGAGTTGAAACTAAATATAATATTTTCACTTGGTGGCATAAAATCTTCAAAATTCCATGCAAGAGCTGCAAATCATTAAAAATTAAAAATAAAGCTGTTCAGCTCAGCCAAACATGAACTAAGATGGACATCTATGGATTCCATAGAGAATTACAAATAAAGATATTTGATTCAATCTTCAGTTTCAATCCAAAAAACATAACATGAAGATGCATAACGCAAGTAATGAATATACAGAACACTCAAACTATATGGAAAGAATGGATAAAACATTCCTTTGCTAAAGGCCCCTTCTTATGAAAAAACCATCATATAACTAAAAAATACAATATATAAAGCGTTTGTAGCGCTCTCAGAGCTCATAGGATTTATCCCATATGGGATTTTTACGTACTCACCACCCAAAATATTAAATTTAACATTTTGACAACCGCATTTTAAAAATTAACATTTCAACCACCCAAAACTTCCCTTTTTCATTAAACTCACCCCCCATTACCTACTCATTGAACGTTTTGGGTAGTTGAAATGTAAATTTTTAAATTTGGGTGATTAAAATGTTATATTTATATTTTGGGTGGTTGGTTTGTACAACCCCTATCATATATAGAGTGACATAATATCTGAAAAATTTAATAGAAATAGAAAAACTAAAGGGACAATTACATACATACCACCCAATTCCTATGTATTTACAAGTCTAACAACTAAACCTTTTTATACCACCAAAGTTTTTCATATAAGTTTTAAAAAGTGAAATACAACTTTTCTTGCATAGGTAAGACGGTATGTATGTAAAAATTGAAGTTTAGTTATATATGTAAATAAATAAGAATTAATTGTATGTAAACCTTCCAAAACTAAAATACAACTAGCAAACTCAAAACAATTGTACTCTACCAAGGAAGTAGGTTTTCAGGCCTCCAAAAGAGATTTCCACTCATCTAGAATATGAAAATTTAGTTTCTTCGCCTTTACTAGTATTATTTAGAGCGAGATCGAATAAGAAAGCTAAACAATATAGGTGTGTAATAGAATGATCAGAATACCAATAAAATGAGAATGGATATTTTGAATTTCAATCTTCATCTTTACACCATTATCGCTAAATACTATATGAAATTTGCTCCTACATTCACACACACTCTCATCCTTGTAAAAATGAGCTCCATAAAAAGAAAATAGATTGAAAAACAATTTATATATCCTAAAAAACATATAAGAATAATAGAAGATTTTCATACACATCACTTAAATCTCGTGTATTTATATATCTAACACCTAAAATTCAATTTTTACATATACACCACTTTACCAATGCATGAAAATAAAAATTTAACTTTTTAAAAGTTAAAATGATGGTATTTTTTTACGTGATTGTACAGATTTTAGTCGTATAAATGTAAAAAAGCAAAATTTAGGTGCTAGATATGTAAATACATTGGAATTGGATTGTATATATCTATATGCCCCAAGAATAAAATATTGCACATTCTCACCACCCAACATCACAGATTAATCTCAATGGAAGTCTTCCAATGCCACCCATGTTCCTCCATCGCCCCTTTCTCCAACAATTCATCACAAGAAAAACCGAGCCAACACACAGCCAATGAAGAAGACACATCAAAAGTTCATGCATAGGTTTAAAGCGCCAGAGTGCTATATATGTATATATGAAAGTTTAGGAGTGAGACATGTAAATACATAAGAATTGTGTGCTACATATGTAAATTTCTCTTTAATCTTCCAATCTATACAAAACTACAACAGGATTTATAAACAAATCATCTATAATATCCCAAACCTAAGGGCCGATAGCCACCATAATTCCTCCTTGAATCTACCACTGTCTACACTTGCTGCAATAATACATGTAAATTAGAATGATCATTTGCCCTAAAACAACTATTTTCCATAAAAATTAGTTGATGGCAACAAGAAAAACAGAGACTGCAGTGAACTCCAAATGTACAAACCCTTAGATTACAAGAAAAAGCTGGGTTAATTCGAGTTAACCCTTTCGGACATGATTAATTACAGAAACGAGAGTAATTAAAAGAATCCTGCTCCTAAAGCATAAACTCGGAAGAGCTCGAAAATCGTATAAAGTATTGCGGCGACTAACATCAACGAAAGCCCAAGTTTTGATGATTCCTGATCATGGATTTGAATAAATCAATGGTAGGTGTCAACCTAACCCTTCGGCTATCGTGAGCGTACCTCTTTTGGTCGCACTGATCGAAGCTTGCCACAGAGAGCGGAATCTTGACATGGTCTTCGAGCTCGCACGAAAGAGAAGAGTCGCTTCGAGCTCTCCAAAATAAATGATGAATTCTAAAATTATGATTTTTAGGGTATTTTGGGGTGATGGTCTATTTGGCTAGTTTATCACAACGTAGAGCGGAGTTTTGTTTGTGTTTAGTTCATTTATATTTTGAGCTAAAAAAATGTGTTAGTATTCGGCTCATTACTTGAACAAATACTCGTTTTGACAGCTTTAATAACGTAGCCATAACATGTTAAGAATTGAGATAAGATTTAAAAATTATTGTTTATAATTAAACATCGTTTGAATCTAATGTAATAATATTTATTATATTTTCTTAATTAATACTTTTAATTGATTATAATTCTTTGTAACCCTGCAGTCAATTACATTTTTCAAAAATACTACTCCTCAATTATATTATATTATATTATATNTGCTAGATATGTAAATACATTGGAATTGGATGGTATATATCTATATAACCCAAGAATAAAATATTGCAGATTCTCACCACCCAACATCACAGATTAATCTCAATGGAAGTCCTCCCATGCCACCCATGTTCCTCCATCGCCCCTTTCTCCAACAATTCATCACAAGAAAAACCGAGCCAACACACAGCCAATGAAGAAGACACATCAAAAGCTCATGCATAGGTTTAAAGCGCCAGAGTGCTATATATGTAAATATGAAAGTTTAGGAGTGAGACATGTAAATACATAAGACTTGTGTCCTACATATGTAAATTTCTCTTTAATCTTCCAATCTATACAAACTACAACAGGATTTATAAACAAATCATCCATAATATCCCAAACCTAAGGGCCGATAGCCACCCTTCCTCCTTGATTCTACCATTGTCTACACTTGCAGTAATAATACATGTAAATTAGAATGATCATTTGCCCTAAAACAACTATTTTCCATAAAAATTAGTTGATGGCAACAAGAAAAACAGAGACTGCAGTGAACTCCAAATGTACAAACCCTTAGATTACAAGAAAAAGCTGGATTAATTCGAGTTAACCATTTCGGACATGATTAATTGCAGAAACGAGAGCAATTAAGAGAATCCTGCTCCTAAAGCATAAACTCGGAAGAGCTCGAAAATCGTATAAAGTATTGCGGCGACTAACATCAACGAAAGCCCAAGCTTTGCTGATTCCAGATCATGGATTTGAATAAATCAATGGTAAGTGTTAACCTAAACCTTCGGCTATCGTGAGCGTACCTCTTTTGGTCGCACTGATCGAAGCTTGCCACAGAGAGCGGAATCTTGACATGGTCTTCGAGCTCGCACGAAAGAGAGAAGAGTCGCTTCGAGCACTCCAAAATAAATGATGAATTCTAAAATTATGATTTTTAGGTTACTTTGGGGTGATGTTTGGCTAGTGTATCCAAGCACAGAGCTAGGGTTCGCTTGTGTTTAGCTCATTTATATTTTGAGCTAAAAAAATGTGTTTATGTTCGACTTATTTACTTGAACAAATACTCGTTTTGAGATAAGATTTAAAAATTATTGTTTATAATTAAACATCATTTGAATCTAATGTAATACTTTTTATTATATTTTTTTAATGAATAGTTTTAATTGATTATAAATTTTTGTAACCCTGTAGTTAATTAAGCTAAAACGAGCCAGATAAGAACAAACAAATATTTATTCGTGCTCAGCTCCTTAACTTAGCGAACGAGCAGAACACGAGCTTCTTAACGAGTCGACACGAGCTGTTCATGAACAATGAGTCGTTTTGACAACCTTAATTTTGATGGCTTTTTAAAAAATTTGATGCTGAAATCTGTGTTTTCTCACAAATATTGATTAGATGTTGTGGCAACTAGTATGACTTTAAAAAAAAATATAATAGTCACCATAATTTTTTGAATATCAGACTATTCTTCAAAAACTTCATAATAGTGTTTTAATAATTTTTTATTATCATGAATTTATGCATAGAAATCATTTAACTTTTAATAAATTAATAATTATATATTTACATGTATACCGTTAACTTTTTAATATCATATACACCGCCAATATTATTAATTTTTAAATGTGAAATATATATTTTTATCTATATATCAAATGTTATAAATGTGAATAACATTTTAGAGGTGAGATATGTAAATAGATGATAATTATGTGATATATATGTAAATATTAATTTGTTCATTCTTACTGGACTTNGCCAAAAAGAGCCGAAGAATAACAGACAAATCTTTATTCGTGTTCCGCTCCTTAACTTAGCGAACGAGCCGAATACGAGCTGTTCGTGAACAACAAGCCGTTTTGACAACCTTAATTTTGATGATTTTTTAAAAAATTTGATGCTGAAATCTGTGTTTTCTCACAAATATTGATTAGATGTTAAGGCAGCTAGTATGACTTTTTTTTAAAAAAATTATAATATTCACTATAATTTTTTGAACATCAAATTATTCTTCAAAAACTGCACAACAGTTTTTTAATAAATTTTTATAATCATGAATTTATGCATAGAAATCACCTTACTTTTAATAAATTAATAATTATATATTTACATGTATAATGTTAACTTTTTAATATCATATACACCGCCAATATTATTAATTTTTAAATGTGAAATATATATTTTTATCTATATTTAAAATGCTATTAATGTGAATATTACAATTTAGATGTGAGAATGTGAGAATGTGAGATATGTAAATAGATGATAATTATGTGATATATATGTAAATATTAATTTGTTCATTCTTACTGGACTTGCCGGAACCAAAGGAGTTTTGTCCTCGAAGAAAAATGCTACCGGAAGCCGCCTCCGATCCCGAGCTACCCACTTCCTCGCCGCCAACTCGATCGCCGGAGCATGGAGAGCGGTCGGCATTGGATGTGCGGGGATCTGCCCTCCGATCATATTCTTCTCCGCAGGAGAATTCCTTCTGGACCCTGCAGAAGTTGCAGGTTTGCTCGTTTACGGATTCCCATACTCTGTGATTCTCCGCTTTCACGGATTAGTTATTTGTTTATTTTTTCTTTCAAATAGAAATGTTGTATAAGATTTGATGTGTTTGATTAGGGCTCTAACTGTACCGGCTACTTTTCTCAGCTTAATCTGCGGTCGAGTTTTCAGTTTTTTTGTTTTCTTTACTGCTTTGAAGTCGAAGGTGGTTGTCAGTATTCTGATTCTGAGGGCAAATGCAAGTTAGCGGGCAAGTTTTGTTGATATGTCAAAGCAGCGTGAATCTGTGAACTGTGGCAACTTTATTCGTTGTAGCTAGGACTGAGAGCGATGGTGGAAGCGTAAGATCATCGTTTGGATGTCGGGGGAAGAACATAATGGATTTAAATGGAAGTAAAATGAAACAAAAAGAAAGAACATAANTTGTGATTCTCCGCTTGCACGGATTAGTTAGTTGTTTATTTTTTCTTTCAAATAAAAATGTTGTATAAGATTTTATGTGTTTGATTAGGGCTCTAACTGTACCGGCTACTTTTCTCAGCTTAATCTGCGGTCGAGTTTTCAGTTTTTTTGTTTTCTTTCCTGTTTCGAAGTCGAAGGTGGTTTTCAGTATTGTGATTCTGAGGGCAAATGCAAGTTAGCGGGCTAAGTTTTGTTGATATGTCAAAGCAGCGTGAATCTGTGAACTGTGGCGACTTTATTCGTTGTAGCTAGGACTGAGAGCGATGGTGGAAGCGTAAGATCGTCGTTTGGATGTCGGGGGAAGAACATAATGGATTTAAATGGAAGTAAAATGAAACAAAAAGAAAGAACATAAATTTTATCGTCTATGTTATAAGTAAAATTTTCCATTTTTTGGATCTTGAACCCCTGTTGAAGTTCAAATGCGAATTTGGCAACAATCTATCCCATTCTATTCAGTGATATAAATGCCTCCTGAATACCTAATTAAAAATGCCAAACGAAATTACCTGTGCACTAAATATCTGTTTAAATTAATATTGATTCTTTGATTTGTAAAGTGAGGATGAGCAATTGCTTTGCGATTTGCTTCATTGTAGATTCGACTTTATCTTAATGCTTCCTGCAACAATTGCACTCTTATTGTTTTTTAAAGATATTAATTTAATGGTATAGATGGTGAGAGTTTTGCATACATTGTCTGTCTCACTCTTTTATTTGAAGCACACCAATATACAAAAATCCAAAAAAAAAACACAGAGCAAAAATGCACCAGAAGTTTCTATATGTGATGGATACATTCCATTGCTATTGTTTCAGTTTCAAAGTTGTTTTATAATGGAAGAAATGCTACCGAAAATTCTACCTGTAATTTCTCTTACTGAACACAAGACTGTTCCCCTCCCCTCTCTTCATAAAGAATAAATTCTTTGCATATATATATATTAAAAGCTGCATCCTCGGCCTGTTGGTTGGCATCCACTTCGTCAGTTGTAAGTCCCCTCAGGTCGGGGGTTCGAATCCCTTCCAGATGAGTCGTCTGGTATATGGAGTGGTACTCGAATTGATTGGCTCACGGGGTCCAATCCCAAACCTAGCGGATTTTGAGCCCAAGGTTGTATATATTGGTTGTTCTGCCTGTCAACCAATCTAATATATATATATATATATATGTTAAAATTTTCAAAAGCACGTAATGAAATAATTGCAAATTTGCACACATTTTGATGGCTTCATCCCTAAACACCAAGGAGGCACAAGAGGGGGCTATAGTGAAGGTTGATCCACAACTAAGTTCGTGTAGTATGTTCTATTTGTACGGCGAAAATTAGGCTCTGCAACTTAACAATGTAAAGTCTTAATTCATGGAGCTTTCAGGAGTAATTATTTGTGGGTGTCATGATATTGTTGAAAGTTTGTCACCAAGAAGGCATGATTGGTAGCTTTAATTTAACATGTGGCATTCATACCTGAACCAATTTTTCTCTGAGTGGCTAAATGTTATATTTTTATCCAAATCTCGTGAGAGGAATGTTCCTTGATCTTTTTTTCTCTACTTTCCATTAAACTTTCTTGCTGATAAATGGTAATAATGAAAAGAAATATGCAATAAATTTTTTTTTTTCCAAATTGCTATTTTGGTTAGAATTTAGCCTCATATGTTTAGCTGTGATAGTCTCATTCTATTGTAGCCAGTATTAAGATTAATTGCCTGAACTATTAAGCTTCATGTATTCATGACCCCCTTTCTTTGAACATTAATACTGGGCTGATGCAGGGGTGTACATTCCAATGTAAAAAATGTTAAAAAAAAATATTGTTTCATGCTTCTTTTCTGCTATGTTACTTTTGGCATGCTGTTGTTGATTTATTTATAATTTCAGTAGGTTTTTGCTTATATCTACTTCCAAACATCTTTAGGGTATCATTCCTGAGATGAAATTGAAATATAAAGTTTATGAAGATGCTGCCGTCCAAAAAGTTAAAGGCAAGTCATTTATTAACTTATCAAATTCTTATGCTTTATGAAGAGATGATATATTTATGNATGTATACATGTATACATGTATACATGTATATGTATACATATGTATACATGTATACATGTATACATATGTATACATGTATACATCATGTATACATCTATACATATATGTATACATGTATACATCTATACATATATGTATACATGTATACATCTATACATATATGTATACATGTATANTTATGAAGAGATGATATATTTATGGCATAATGGATTACATTTGTTCTATCCATTAGATGGGGTTGTGATTGTGGGTGAGCACCCTGCTGCAACATTTGGCGTTGCAGTACTTTCAGGTCTACTTCTAATGCGAGGTACAATCATTTTCATTCTTTTATCAGTTCAATGAATCTTAAGCTCATCTTCAGCTGATAATTGTGATCAAACGCCCACATGGATTTATTATATTTTTTAGGCATTTACACGCATACAACCCAATTTTTGTATATTTACATTTCTAACACCTAAACTTTACTTTTACCATTTATACAGCCCAAATCTTTCCTATCACATAAAAAAATACCACCATTTTAACTTTTTAGAAGTGACAAACTTTTTCATGTGTAGGCATGTAGTTAAAAATGTAAAAATTGAAGTTTAGGCTTTAGATATGTAAATACATAGGAATTGAATGGTATGTATATAAATCTTCCTATTTTTTTATTCATTTCCAATATTCTTTTGCCTCTTACATAACCCCTCACAGAATGATTGGGAGCACGAGATGATGATATACAAAAGGATATTCAAGCAATTAAATATAATGAAGTCAAGTAATCATATTTAGCAAGTGTGACATTATGTACAAACCCTTGCGTTATAAAAGCGAGTAAGGAACTTAGTGCCAAGATAGGGCAAGGACATTCCTCTGATTAGCTGCAAAATGGACCGAAGAGAATGTATTGGAATGTTTTAGTCCTCTGGCTTGACCTCCACCTAGAAAATCTTGAGTATAAGAGAACTAAAAACAATCCAAAAATAGTATGCATTAGTATATTATTCTTTGAGAAGCCAATTAAAAACTTGCCTGAATTTGCAGCCAACCTTATAAATGACCAACCCTTACACAACTGGGAACAATAATATAGCAAAATGATTTATAAATAGAATGGTTAACAGTTGGTTTATATAAGATAAATAATATAAGATATTTAAAAGCATAGTTTGACTCATAATTTGCGCCAATAATAGATTTAAATAAATTAAATAACACGTTGAAGAATTTCTAGCAATTATTTTGACAGATGATAGCACTCATAAGGGCTCATAAAATAATGGTAGAAGGATTGGTATGTAGAATGTTCGATCAAGATAAATTGGATGTGATGTTTATCAATGTCAAAAAAATGTGCAAGATACTTTACCGATCTTTAATGAAAATAGATCTAAATTAACAATGTCAAGCAACAAAAAAAAGGTGATGTTAAAATATTGATAGTATGACATGTTGATGCCTATCAAAATAATAGAAGCGAATGATAATTTCTATTAAATGAGATAACAAGCTGGCAGTGCTAGATGCATCAGCAATCATAAAAAAAAATTTAGAAAGTAACTATAGTACTAATTATCATATAACAAATGGATCTATGGCTTTGACTCATAATTCTAATTGTAATGACATTCAACTTCAAGTTGCCCAGCTTCATAACACAAGTCATGCGTGGCATAACCGAATCACTATGAAAATACTCTTGATGTTAACTTAAGTACACAGAAAGTGAAAGCACTTATATAAAGTAATAAAGCAGGTCGAGTACATTTGCAATGTGTTTAATGAGCGAGGGAGCTCAAATTCTCATAAAGTTAAGCTATAATATGTTTAATAGTTGTCTTAATTTTCATAAAGAAGTTAATAGTAATACGTGCAAGTTTTTGTTGTACATTTGAGGTTGAGAAAAAAGATAAAAATGGTTCCTGAACTATTTGTAAGGGCATTTTAACACTAGACTATCTAATGTATCAAATTAAGTCCCTCAACTCTTCAAAGCTGATTGAAATGGTCCTTTTACTCCCCAAATCAGATCCAAAATAATCCAAAATAGGGGGTATGTTGGATTATATTTGAGGAATTAAGACAATATTATGCACATTTATAACGTGGGACTAAATTAAAACCTTGCCCAGGGACCTTTTTTATTTATTTTTCTTATTTGAGGTTTATTGTTAACAAGATCAAAGGAAAGTAATTGGAGTAAGATCGTAAAATAATATAGAAATATTTTGTAGCAAAGCATATATTGACTCCTTGTAACGTAATAATATATATCTCATTGGGATGAGATTAGAATTTTAAAATGATGTCATAAACATCAAGATGATCCTTAATACAACTATAATCTAACTTTTTAATCCTCTATTAAAGGATAACAAGCTCTTACATGGATCATATTAATAATAAGTAACTCTTAAGGGGCATAGCAAAATATAACAAGCATAAAATAGAATAAATTTTTTTTGCTATATTATGAACAAATTATCTTCTTAACCTTATCAAATTTAATGCATTAGTATTGCACTCTTATGCCAATTGTCAGGTAAATATAAACTAATGCATGTATATTAATCAAATTTAGTATATATTTTCATTGAGCAATGCTTCTCACACACAATTGGTCAATATATTTTCAACTCAAGTGCATGTCATGTATGTGAAGAGTTTGATGTATGAGGAGGAGGTAAGCTAAAAACACATGATTTCTTGAGATTAAATTTGGAATTATATTTGCTAAGTGAAAATACATTATTATTTCATGGCAAATAAATTTTTAATTATAATCTAAGGGTGCGTAAAAAGTCATTCAAAAAGAAAGTCAAAATTTTCAGTGTTGATTAGGCTGAAGACATCAAATTGAAGGTATACTTCTTGTTATTTATATTCATGTATAGGAGAACTTCACATGGAAAAGTAAGAAGTGTTGAAGCTCAACGCCTGACAATGGCACTTGGTACATGTGAATGAATACTGTTAAAGGATTGTTATAAGAAATTAAGATATTAAGTGGAAAAATATTCAATATTGCATTGTGATGAGATCAATGCAACTATTTTATTGAGCTCCTCATAACTTAATAATGTATATCTTATTGGAATGAGAATAGAATTTTAAAATGACGTAACAAATATTAAGATGATGATGAATACAACTATAATCTCTCTGATTTTTTTAATCCTTTGATCAAGGATACCAACCTCTTATGTCGATATTAATAATAAGGTAACTCTTAAGGAACACAGCGAAATATTTTAAGCATAAAATATAATCAAACAATTTTGCTATATTATGAACAAATTATCTTCTTAACTTTATCAAATTAATGCATTGGTATTGCACTCTTATTCTAATTGCCAGAGAAATATAAACTAATGCTTATATATTAAGCAATTAGTATATATTCTTATTGAGCAAAGCTTCTTACACGCAATTGGAAGTCTATTACTAAAAAAATCATTCCAAAAGAAAGTCAAAGTTTTATACTGATGCTGATTGGGCTGAAGACATCAAATTGAAGATATATCTCTTATTATTTCTACTTATGTATGGGAGAACTTCACACGGAAAAGTAAGAAGTATTGAATTTCATTACATGACAATGGTGCTTTGTACATGTGAATTTATATTGTTAAATGGGTTGTTATAAGAAATTAAGATATTAAGTGAAAAGATATTAAAAACTAAATTGTGATGAGATCAATACAACTATTTTATTGAGCTCCTCATAACATCTATTGAACTCCTCATAACATTATAATGTATATCTCATTGGGATGAGAATATACTTTTAAAATGATGTAACAAATGTCATGATTACCATCAATGCAACTATAATTTCTCTAGCTTCTTAACTTCCTATTCAAGGATAGCAAACTCTTACATGGATAATAAAAATAAGGTAACTCTTAAGAACGCAACAAAATATAATAAGAATGAAACGTAATCAAACAATTTTGCTATGTTATGAATAAATTACTTCTTAACTTTATCAAATTTAATGCATTGGTATTGCACTCTTATGCCAATTGCCAGGGAAATATAAACTAATGCATGTATATTAATCAAATTTAGTATATATTTTTATTGAGAAATTGTTCTCACATACAATCAATCAACACAAATGCATGTCATGTATTTGTTGACTTTGATGTATGAGGAGGGGTAAGCTAACAACACATAATTTCATAAGATTAAATTTGGGGATGATTTTGAAAATATATTAGTTGAGTGAAAAGAGCAATTTTCGTTATTATTTCAAGGCAAATAGATTTTTAATCGTACTCTAAGCAGCCTTAAGGTGACATCATGATACCGGAACTAGTAAGGAAAAAACATTGCAAACACAAAAAAAATAGTAAACTTTCATTAATATTAAACTAGGGTTACAACATGACTCGAACAAACAATAACAATACAAACACAAAATGACATAAGCAAACACTTCTAAATGTATTCCAATGGGTGGTGGAGGTCGGCGGGTGTGTCCTAATGGCTAGCAGGGTTGGTGACAATGACAAAATGCTGGTGGCATCGAGGGGAAATATGCAGAACTATAGGAACAACAAGTGGGAAGGATTGTAGGTGGCCGACAACGGTAGTGGGGTGGTTGGGATGAGCTTGAACGGAGTTTGGCAGGGTGCTCAGCAATATTAATCAGTAGGAAAGGGGGCGGCAGGGTGTTGGGTGGCAGGGAGAACTCGATGGCTGAAAAGTTGAGTGGGGAGGAGAAGGTTTGGGAAAGGTAGAAGAGAAGGATACAGTTGGAGCACCACAATCTCCTCAAATACATCCCACAAAGGGTAAATGGACTCCACACGTAGGTTTGAAAACAACACAACCAGTGCCGACTCCCACACACACCTAGGACGACAATTTATAGGCTTCCCCTGGCAAAGGAAGCTTTTATATAAAGGAAGAAAGTGAGAAGTCAAGAAAGATCTAGAAAAAACCTTTTCTAGAAAAGACAGGCGAAACAGCTTCCCTGAATCGCAAATTATCACGATCCACCTTTACTCGTTATGCGGGGTCGCGAATTGTCTTGCTCCACTTGTTCATGCGACGCCTCTGGCCGCGGGTGTTCCCTCTAAGATTCGCGGGTGTTCCTTCCAAGATTCACATCAAGGAAAAGCCTATTACGTAAAAAGTAATTCCAAAAGAAAAAAATTTCATAGATGTTGATTTAACTGAGATATCAAATTGAAGGCATACTTCTTGTTATTTATGCTTGTGTATGGGAGAACTTCACATGAAAAAGTAAGAAGTGTTGAAGCTCAATACATGACGGTGACACTTGATACATGTGAGCTCACATTGTTAAAAGGGCCATTATAAGAATTTATGATATTAAGTGGAAAAATATCAAATTGCATTGTGGCAATCAAACTATCGTAATTATTACAAAAAAAATATCCATCATGGTCAGACTAAACATATTGTGATGGATAGACCTTTTATCTTAGAAAAAATAATAATGGATTAGCCTAATTAAATTATATTCTTATAAATTTTCAAACTTCCCTCATAAAGATTTTACCCATAATAAGTTTTGATAACCTAGTCTAACAAACCAGGCATGATCAAAATATACGACAAAGTTTGAGTGGAAGTATTAAAATAATTTTAAGGTTTGTTTAGGGAAGTTGCAACTTATCCATCTTATTCAGATAAACAGTTTATCCTGATAATCTGCTGATCTGTAGTTTTTCCCGATGAAGTAGCTGACTGTTTTGGGCAGCTGTTTGAAAACAAATGATTTGCAGCTATTTGTGGATAAATGATAAACACCTTATCCTGATAATCTGCTGATCAGTTGTTTTTCCTGATAAAGTGGTTGACTGTTTTGGGCAGCTGTTTGAAAACAAGTGATTTGCAACTGTTTGTGGATAAATGATTCTTTTGCTCTTGTTAAGAAATGTTGTTTGTGATAGAATTGTCTCCGCTTCCTTTTGCATCTCCCTTGCCAAATTGCTTTATTTATCTGTGATATTTAACAGGTTTTTTTGTGTTCAGGTCTTCAACTCATAAAAGCTTCTTAGATGAAGTAAATCCTGCCAAACAACAAAAGATGCCTCCGTAAATTCTGAGCTCCCGTAAATCCTAAAAAGGCGCTGATTCACGATAAATCTGGGACTAACGAAGAGGAAGTAGGGCGCGAACACGCTTGCCTTCTTCAATTGTTTGTGGTCGGAGTGGTGTTGAAGGATTAGAAAGATGGGAGTTTCGGTGGTCTCTGTAAATCCCAAGTTGCGATCCCTTCGTTGCCATCCCAGCTATGTATCGCGAACGTTCATGAAGTCAATGATTTTGGTCACGAGAGAAAAGAGACGCGAGAGGCTGAGGAGACATGAGAGAGACGAGGGCAGCGCGGTAAAAGTCGCGAACGAATGCGGGCCGCGGGGTCGATCGCTCTGTCGCGTTTATTAAGCAATCAAATACGACATTTTCAAAACCCAGTTCAAACGCGCTTACCAAACGGGTCAGCGATGTTTTGAAAATGCCGTCCGCACTTATAAGCTGCCCCAAAAATAGCCTAAATTTATGGCCAACATCTCTCTATCTACAAGAATCCAACAATCTGTGGATAACATTTCGTATAAAAGAATGAACAATCCTTGAAAGTTAACTTTTCTTCTTTAGTAATCCAAAAATTCATAGGTAAATTCTATTTTCTTCCACGCGGTTAGTTCTAAATTTTAAATTTAAAGGCAGGTATCCTGATTTGTTTGTTTTCTAGATAACTTTTTTTCCACCTATTTATGTATTGTGCAAACTAAAATTTATATGCATAACTCAAATCGAAGAAGTTGGTATTAACTCTTGTAAATAAAACTATGTAAANAATCCCAAACCTAGCGGATTTTGAGCCCAAGGTTGTACATATTGGTTGTTCTGCCAGTCAACCAATCTAATATATATATATATATATATGTTATATGTTATATGTTATATGTGTTAAGATTTTCAAAAGCACGTAATGAAATAATTGCAAATTCGGAAACATTTTGGTGGCTTCATCCCTAAACACCAAGGGGGCACAAGAGGGGGCTTATAGTGAAGGTTGACCCACAACTAAGTTTGTGTAGTATGTTCTATTTGTACGGCGAAAATTAGGCTCTGCAACTTAACAATGTAAAGTTCTAATTCAGGGAGCTTTCAGGAGTAATTATTTGTGGGTGTCATGATATTGTTGAAAGTTTGTCACCAAGAAGACATGATTGGTAGTTTTAATTTAACATGTGGCATTCATACCTGAACCAATTTTTTTCTGAGTGGCTAAATGTTATATTTTTATCCGAATCTAGTGAGACGACTGTTCCTTGATCTTTTTTTCTCTATTTTCCATTAAACTTTCTGGCTGATAAATGGTAATAATGAAAAGAAATATGCAATAATTTTTTTTTTCCAAATTGCTATTTTGGATAGAATTTAGCCTCATATGTTTAGCTGTGATAGTCTCATTCTATTGTAACCAGTATTAAGATTAATTGCTTGAACTATTAAGCTTCATGTATTCATGACCCCCCTTCTTTGAACATTAATATTGGGCTGATGCAGGGGTGTACATTCCAATGTAAAAAATGTTAAAAAAAAAATGTTTCGTGCTTCTTTTCTGCTATGTTACTTTTGGCATGCTGTTGTTGTTTTATTTATAATTTCAGTAGGTTTTTGCTTATATCTACTTCCAAAAATCTTTAGGGTATCATTCCCGAGATGAAATTGAAATATAAAATTTATGAAGATGCTGCCGTCCAAAAAGTTAAAGGCAAGTAATTTATTAACTTATCAAATTCTTATGCTTTATGAAGAGATGATATATTTATGGCATAATGGATTACATTTGTTCTATCCATTAGATGGGGTTGTGATTGTGGGTGAGCACCCTGCTGCAACATTTGGCGTTGCAGTACTTTCAGGTCTACTTCTAATGCGAGGTACAATCATTTTCATTCTTTTATCAGTTCATTGAATCTTAAGCTTATCTTCAGCTGATAATTGTGATCAAACGCCCACATGGATTTATTATATTTTTTAGGCATTTACACGCATATTACCCAATTTTTGTATATTCACATTTCTAAAACCTAAAATTTACTTTTGCCATTTATACCGCCCAAATCTTTCCTATCACATAAAAAAATACGACCATTTTAACTTTTTAGAAGTGACAAACTTTTTCATGTGTAGGAATGTAGTTAAAAATGTAAAAATTGAAGTTTAGGCTTTAGATATGTAAATACATAGGATTTGAATGGTATGTATATAAATCTTCCTATTTTTTTATTCATTTCCAATATTCTTTTGCCTCTTACATAACCCCGCACAAAATGATTGGGAGCACGAGATGATGATATTCAAAAGGATATTCAAGCAATTGAATATAATGAAGTCAAGTAATCATATTTAGCAAGTGTGACATTATGTACAAACCCATGCGTTATAAAAGCGAGTAAGGAACTTAGTGCCAAGATAGGGCAAGGACATTCCTCTGATTAGCTGCAAAATGGACCGAAGAGAATGTCTTAGAATGTTTTAGGCCTCTAGCTTGACCTCCACCTAGAAAATTTTGAGTATAAGAGAACTAAAAACAATCCAAAAATAGTATGCATTAGTATATTGTTCTTTGAGAAGCCAATTAAAAACATGCCTGAATTTGCAGCCAACCTTATAACTGACCAACCCTTACACAACTGGGAACAATAATATAGCAAAATGATTTATAAATAGAATGGTTAACAGTTGGTTTATATAAGATAAATAATATAAGATATTCAAAAGCATAGTTTGACTCATAATTTGCGCCGATAATAGATTTAAATCAATGAAATAACACGTTGAAGAATTTCTAGCAATTATTTTAACAGATGATAGCACTCATAAGGGCTCATAAACTAATGTTAGAAGGATTGGTATGTAGAATGTTCAATCAAGATAAATTGGATGTGATGTTTATCATTGTCAAAAAAATGTGCAAGATACTTTACCGATCTTTAATGAAAATAGATCTAAATTAACTATGTCAAGCAACAAAAAAAAGGTGATGTTAAAATATTGATAGTATGACATGTTGATGCCTATCAAAATAATAGAAGCGAATGATAATTTCTATTAAATGAGATAACAAGCTGGCAGTGCTAGATGCATCAGCAATTAAAAAAAAAAAAATTAGAAAGTAACTATAGTACTAATTATCATATAACAAAAGGATCTATGACTTTGACTCATAATTCTAATTGTAATGACATTCAACTTCAAGTTGCCCAGCTTCATAACACAAGTCATGCGTGGCATAATCGAATCACTAAGAAAATACTCGTGATGTTAACTTAAGTACACAGAAAGTGAATGCACTCATATAAATTAATAAAGCAGGTCGAGTACATTTGCAATGTGTTTAATGAGCGAGGGAGCTCAAATTCTCATACAGTTAAGCTATAATATGTTTAATAGTTGTCTTAATTTTCATAAAGAAGTTAATAGTAATACGTGCAAGTTTTTGTTGTACATTTGAGGTTGAGAAAAAAGATAAAAATGGTTCCTGAACTATTTGTAGGGGCATTTTAACACTAGACTATCTAATGTATCAAATTAAGTCCCTCAACTCTTCAAAGCTAATTGAAAATGGTCCTTTTAGTCCCCAAATCAGATCCAAAATAATCCAAAATAGGGGGTATGTTGGATTATATTTGAGGAAATAATATTAAGCACATTTATAACGTGGGACTAAATTAAAATCTTGCCCAGGGACCTTTTTTATTTATTTTTATTATTTGAGGTTTATTGTTAACGAGATCAAAGGAAAGTAATTGGTGTAAGATCATAAAATAATATAGAAATATTTTGTAGCAAGCATATATTGAACTCCTTATAACATAATAATATATATCTCATTTGGATGAGAATAGAAATTTAAAATGATGTAATAAACATCAAGATGATAATTAATGCAACTATAATCTAACTTTTTAATCCTCTATTAAAGGATAGCAAGCTCTTAAATGGATGATAATAATAATAAGGTAACTCTTAAGGGGCATAGCAAAATATAACAAGCATAAAATAGAATAAAATTTTTTTGCTATATTATGAACAGATTATCTTCTTAACCTTATCAAATTTAATGCATTAGTATTTCACTCTTATGCCAATTGTAAGGTAAATATAAACTAATGCATGTATAGTAATCAAATTTAGTATATATTTTCATTCAGCAATGCTTCTCACACACAATTGGTCAATACATTTTCAACACAAGTGCATGTCATGTATGTGAAGAGTTTGATGTATGAGGAGGAGGAGGGGGTAAGCTAACAACACATAATTTCTTGAGATTAAATTTGGAATTATATTTGCTAAGTGAAAATGCATTATTATTTCAAGGCAAATAAATTTTTAATTATAATCTAAGGCACCTTAAGGTGACATCAAGGAAAGTCTATTACGTAAAAAGTCATTCAAAAAGAAAGTCAAAATTTTCACAGATGTTGATTAGGCTGAAGACATCAAATTGAAGGTATACTTCTTGTTATTTATATTTATGTATAGGAAAACTCACATAGAAAAGTAGTAAGTGTTGAAGCTCAACGCCTGACAATGGCACTTGGTACATGTGAATGAATACTCTTAAAAGGATTGTTATAAGAAATTAAGATATTAAGTGGAAAAATATTCAATATTGCATTGTGATGAGATCAATGCAACTATTTTATTGAGCTCCTTATAACTTAATAATGTATATCTCATTGTAATGAGAATAGAATTTTAAAATGATGTAACAAATATTAAGATGATGATGAATACAAATATAATCTCTCTGATTTTTTTAATCCTCTGATCAATGATACCAACCTCTTATGTCGATATTAATAATAAGGTAACTCTTAAAGAACATAGCAAAATATTTTAAGCATAAAATATAATCAAACAATTTTGCTATATTATGAACAAATTATCTTCTTAACTTTATCAAATTTAATGCATTGGTATTGCACTCTTATTTTAATTGCCAGAGAAATATAAACTAATGCATGTATATTAATCAATTAGTATATATTCTTATTGAGCAAAGCTTCTTACACGCAATTGGAAGTCTATTACTAAAGAAAGTCAAAATTTTATACTGATGTTGATTGGGCTGAAGACTTCAAATTGAAGATATACCTCTTATTATTTATACTTATGTATGGGAGAACTTCACACGGAAAAGTAAGAAGTGTTGAATTTCATTACATGACAATGACGCTTTGTACATGTGAATTTATATTGTTAAATGGGTTGTTATAAGAAATTAAGATATTAAGTGAAAAAATATTAAAAAAATGCATTGTGATGAGATCAATACAACTATTTTATTGAGCACCTCATAACATCTATTGAACTCCTCATAACATTATAATGTATATCTCATTGGGATGAGAATATACTTTTAAAATGATGTAACAAATGTCATGATTACCATCAATGCAACTATAATATCTCTAGCTTTTTAATTCTCTATTCAAGGATAACAAACTCTTACATGGATAATAAAAATAAGGTAACTCTTAAGGAACACAACAAAATATAATAAGAATGAAACGTAATCAAACAATTTTGCTATGTTATGAACAAATTATCTTCTTAACTTTATCAAATTTAATGCATTGGTATTGCACTCTTATGCCAATTGCCAAGGAAATATAAACTAATGCATGTATATTAATCAAATTTAGTATATATTTTTATTGAGCAATTTTTCTCACATACAATCGATCAACACAAGTGCATGTCATGTAATTGATGACTTTGATGTATGAGAGGGGGTAAGCTAACAACACATAATTTTATAAGATTAAATTTGGGGATGATTTTGAAAATATATTAGTTGAGTGAAAAGAGCAAATTTCGTTATTATTTCAAGGCAAATAAAATTTTAATCGTACTCTAAGCCACCTTAAGGTGACATCATGATACCAAAACTGGTAAGGAGAAAACAATGCAAACACAAAAAAAGGTAAACTTTCATTAATATTAAAATAGGGTTACAACATGACTCGAATAAAAAATAACAATACAAACACAAAATGATATAAGCAAACGCTTCTAAATGTATTCCAATGGGTGGTGGAGGTCGGCGGGTATGTCGTGATGGCTAGCAGGGTTGGTGACAATGACAAAATGCTGGTGGCATCAAGGAGAAATATGCAGAACTATAGGAACAACAAGTGGGAAAGATTGTAGGTGGCCGACAACAGTAGTGGGGTGGTTGGGATGAGCTTGAACAGAGTTTGGCAGGTTGCTCAACAATAATAATCAGTAGGAAAGGGGGCGGCAGGGTGTTGGGTGACAGAGGGAGAACTCGATGGCTGAAAAGTTGAGTGGGGAGGAGAAGGTTTGGGAAAGGTAGAAGAGAATGATACAATTAGAGCACCACAATCTCCTCAAATACATCCCACAAAGGTAAATGGACTCCACACGTAGGTCTGAAGACAACACAACCAGTGCTGACTCACACACACACCTAGAACGACAATTTATAGGCTTCCCCAGGCGTAGGAAGCTTCTACATAAAGGAAGAGAGTGAGAAGTTAAGAAAGATCTAGAAAAAAACCTTTTCTAGAAAAGGCAGGCGAAGCGGCTTCCCTGAATCGCAAATTATCACGATCCACCTCTACTCTATATGCGGGGTCGCGAATTGTCTTGCTCCACTTGTTCATGCGACGCCTCTGGCTGCGGGTGTTCCCTCCAAAATTCGTATTAAGGAAAAGTCTATTACGTAAAAAGTCATTCCAAAAGTCAAAATTTTCACATATGTTGATTTAACTGGGATATCAAATTGAAGGCATACCTCTTGTTATATATACTTATGTATGGGAGAACTTCACGTGAAAAAGTAAGAAGTGTTGAAGCTTAATACATGACGGTGACACTTGGTACATGTGAGCTAATATTGTTAAAAGGGCCATTATAAGAAATTATGATATTAAGTGGAAAAATATCAAATTGCATTGTGGCAATCATACTATCGTAATTATTACAAAAAAAATATCCATCATGGTAGGACTAAACATATTGTGATGGATAGACCTTTTATCTTAGAAAAAATAATAATGGATTAGCCTAATTAAATTATATTCTTATAAATTTTCAAACTTCCCTCATAAAGATTTTACCCATAATAAGTTTTGATAACCTAGTCTAACAAGCCAGGCATGATCAAAATATACAACAAAACTTGAGGGGAAGTATTGAAATAATTTTAAGGGTCTGTTTGGGGCAGCTGCAACTTATCCAATTTATTCAGATAAGCAGTTTATCCTGATAATCTGCTGATCAGTAGCTTTTCCTGATAAAGTGGCTGACTGTTTTGGGCAGCTGTTTGAAAACAAGTGATTTGCAGTTGTTTGTGGATAAATGATAAGCAGTTTATCCTGATAATCTGCTGATCAGTTGCTTTTCCTGATAAAGTGACTGACTGTTTTGGGTAGCTGTTTGAAAACAAGTGATTTGCAGTTGTTTGTGGATAAATGATTCTTTTGCTCTTGTTAAGAAATGTTGTTTGTAATAGAATTGTCTCCGCTTCCTTTTGCATCTCCCTTGCTAGATTGCTTTGTTTATCTGTGATATTTAACATTTTGTCATATATATATATATATATATGTATATATATATATATATATATTATCTCCCTAATAATTGGTTTTTTGGCAGTAATGATCATATAATGTTACGAAAAAATTGTAACTCTGTATATATGGATAACAATCTCTCACAAACTCATGTTCAGGTCTTCAACTCATGAAAGCTTCTTGGATGAAGTAAATCCTGCCAAACAACAAAAGATGCCTCCGTAAATTTTGAGCTCCCGTAAATCCTAAAAAGGTGCTTGTTTGCGATAAATCTGGGACTAATGAAGAGGAAGTAGGGCGCAAACACACTTGCCTTCTTCAATTGTTTATGGTCAAAGTGGTGCTGAAGGATTAGAAAGATGGGAGTTTTGGTGGTCTCTGTAAATCCCAAGTCGCGATCCCTTCGGTGCCATCCCAGCTATGTATCACGAACGTTCATGAAGTCAATGATTTTGGTCACGAGAGAAAAAAGACGCGAGAGGCTGAGGAGACATGAGAGAGACGAGGGCAGCGGGGTAAAAGTCGCGAACGAATGCGGGCCGTGGGGTCAATCGCTCTGCCGCGTTTATTAAGCAATCAAATACGACGTTTTCAAAACTTAGTTCAAAAGCGCTTACCAAACGGGTCAGCGACGTTTTGAAAATGTCGTCTGCACTTATAAGCTGCCCCAAAAGGAGCCTAAATTTATGGCCAACATCTCTCTATCTACAAGAATCCAACAATCTGTGGATAACATTTCGTATAAAACAATGAACAATCCTTGAAAGTTAACTTTTCTTCTTTAGTAATCCAAAAATTCATAGGTAATTTCTATTTTCTTCCACGCGGTTAGTTCTAAATTTTAAATGTAAAGGCAGGTATCCTGATTTGTTTGTTTTCTAGATAACTTTTTTTCCACCAATTTATGTATTGTTCAAACTAAAATTTATATGCATAACTCAAATCGAAGAAGTTGGTATTAACTCTTGTAAATAAAACTATGTAAAGAATTAAATGACTGCATAAAAATTAAAAGATCAATACACAACTTCAAAAGAAAGTAAAATTCTAAACAATTAGGAAATGCTTGAAATTTGTATATTCTAAAGTTTCATAAAATATTTTCTTTCTTATAATGATCGGGTAATATATTGATAGTGGAAAACAAAAAATATAAACCTTAAGAATCGATCATTTTAAAATCATACGTAGGAATTTTTTTTGTAAAAACTGCACATGGAGAAACATTCGAACATGTTATATTTAGATACATAATATAAGACATTACNAAGAATTGATCATTTAAAATCAAACGTAGGAAATTTTTTTGTAAAAACTGCACATGGAGAAACATTCGAACATGTTATATTTAGATACATAATATAAGACATTACATGCAATGAAACTGAACCAAAGTAAATTTGCTTCATATCACACTGGTTTTTGTTTTTCCATTAGTGCTTTATGTTATTTTGTTCATATCTACAGGACCTAGAAGGTTTCTGTGGCGTCAAACTTTATGGCGTTTCCAAAGCGAGGAGGTGATGTCTCTCTTTATGCCTTTTATTTTGATTCTATTTCCATTGTTATCATTGCATTTTTTGATCTTCATTGTATTTGCACAAACCAACTTGGTTACTTTTCTAACATATTGTCTTTTGTAAGTGCTACTCCTATAATTTGTTTGATACATACATTTAGCCCTCTATCTATCTGGGTTTTGTACTCTGTCCATTTTGAACATTCTTAGTTTTTATAATTCATGTAGTTTATTTTTTTTTCTGTCATTCAACATTAAATCCATACAATGTAGCTGTTGTGCTGTTGTACTATAGTCTATAGAATTATATTTTTAGCTCTTTTTTTTTATATTCTTATGCTTTATAATAGTTTTGCATGTTGATTAAGTTGTAATCCTGATTTATTATCAGATGATTTACATACATACCACCCAATCCTATGTATTTACATATCTAACGCTTATACTTCAATTTTTACATTAATGCCACCTTACTTGTGCATGAAAGGTGTATTTCACTTTTTATAAGATAAAATAGTGGTATTTTTAATGTGAAGTGAACGATTTGGGTATTAGGTATGTACAAATGTACAAATTTGGTGGTCTGAATGTAATAACCTATTTTATTATTTGATTTTTGTTTGAAAAAGCAAGAAAAGAATTGTATTGTGTGTGGGCTCTGAAAATTTCATGACCGTTCCCCTCTAGTCTCTTCATTTTTTTTTATTTTTTTGTTTTGTGAGAGCTTTGGAGGGTCGAATTTTCAGAAATCAGGTTGAATTGTAGATATGATACTACCTAGAGATTTCACCCTCATTTTGCGAGGACTTTTTAACATGGAGTTCGAGGTTTCTGATAGTCGCAAACCCCTATTGTTAATTACTCCTCCCGATAACATGAGAGCATTTTCAATTAAGACTAGTCATTAATAATTGAGTATTCAACATATAATATCAACAAATTTAGGATTTTAAACTGTAGAATTGATCACTTGAAGTTTAAGCGGATGGTTGGGGGGAATGAAGATGAAACCAGATCAATATCCCATGATTCCGTTTTCCCGGGTTATCTTAGTTCATGATTTACTTAGCCAGAGGAGATAATCGATCCAACCCGACAGAATGATGCTTTTCGGCAGCCATGAGTTGCTTCGTCCAAGAAATCATTGTAGATTTTGGATGGATATTTGTCTAAGGGGATAAATGTATGTTAACCTTAGCTAACCGAAGACTTTATGCCAATCAATTGTTTCTTTTTGATTCATGACTCAAAGGGTAGAAAGTCGTTGGGGAGTATACAGGTTGCGGCTGTGGTCGTAATATAGGGGTGTCATTTGGCGAGCGGTGATGGTGGTAATTAAGTACCTTTAGTAACAAAATATTATTGCCACACAATTGAAAGGGGGAATTGCAGCAACATAACATGAAAATATGAAATTGCGACAAATAGCAACATCAACTCAAACTAGGGTGGATCGGAGGTGATTGTGGTGGTTGTTAGGAGTTCGGTCTAGTGGTGGTAAGATGGGAGCGCGAAGCAAGTGGGCGGATATGATAACGAAACAACAGGTCCTTGTTGACTTGGGCGAAAACAAGGTGGAATTTGGGTTCCTGGAGGCTGGAACGACAAATATGTGTAGGGAGGCGAAGCAGGAGGGTTGGGACAGCAGTTAGTTGGCAGGGACGTAGTCCGAGATTGCTGGAACAACAACTGGTGAGGAGGGGAGAGGGGATTTTTGGTTTCTGGAACAACGATGACAACAAACGGGAGTGCTAGAATCGCAGGGGCGGTGAAGAGGGAGATTGGAACAACAATGGTAGTGCGGATGGGGAACGTGTGGGACTACGAGATAGCAAAGGGAGGGTTGTCCCGGGGTTGTGACAATGAGGGGAATGGTTGGACATTGAAGACAGCCGGTTGGAATGAATGGCAACAAGGTGGGAGGCAGTTGGAAGGGATGACGACATGTGGAGGGGGTTGTAACCGACGGTTGGAGTTGCAGGATGATAATAGTGTTGTTATTTGGTGGTTCTGATAGTGAGGAAAGGCGTCAGCGACAACGAGGGGTGGAATGCGGAAGATGGAAAAGTCAGAAATAAACACCCCCGTGAGAATGAACTGCAATCGGAGCACCACTTGATCCATTAGAAAGAGATCACTACTTCGGACGAGCTACAACCGGAGTACTACCTACCTTTGGATATAGCCCTAGAATGGGAAAACCTAGACGCCGAAGGCTGTTCTGACAGAATGCAACATACATATTAGCCTAAGATAACTAATGAGTGGACCCCACTTTGATTGGGTGGTTAATCCACATAAAGAAAGGGTCGACCGACCCTCAATTATGGACCAGTTCAAGTCGTTGCACACTTGTGAAATTCCGCAAAAAAAAGTGGGAGATGATCCTGCATCCTGCCTCGTAAGCTGGAGAGTTTCTCGCGTTAGTCTCCCAATGTTGGGGTAGCTTCAACCTCATTTGTCGGAGCTTTCGTCTTTTCATACTATGATGTTAGGTTGGTTATGTTGAATGTGGTGCAACTACTGTAACTTTTCGTTAAGCCAATTATATAGGCGATGTCATTCCAAAACATATCTTAATCGAACAAATATCCATTATCTTTTGGCACAACTTGAGCTGGAGTATCCTCACGAACTTAGCCTCGAACCATCAAATATGTAATTAGCTTCTTCCACTCGTACTCGTCCGAGTGTATTTGGTAAAAAAATTATGTAAGGAGGATTCAACTTGGACGAAATTTATGGCTAATCGTGCAACTCTCACTGGCAATCACTCAGAAGAGTTATCTTGTTCTTCTCTGGTAGAATCTGGATCCCATTATTGGATTTTCTTGTCCACAAAAATTCTAAGGCGATTTCCAATGCTATGGTTTATTCATTTATTTGATCATCTATTAGTGAATGCGTTGTTGAATTGATTTTACCATCTAAATGACTCTATATAGACTTCCAAATGTGGCGCAATAGAGTCTTGTCACTAACATGTTTGATCTCTATCAGCTGGGGCCTCTAAAAAAATAGACTATATCTAAAAAATTTGAAGTTTTCTTATTTGTTGTTGTCATGTGTCTGGTGTCGGTTCCTCGAACTTAGAATAATCTTGGATTACCGATATTAATTATGTTGGAATCTCTTTCATTTGTTCAACTTAAGCTATGTGGATTTCTTACTCATTAGTTAGAATTTGGTGATCTTTTGTGTCCTCTCCTTCTTCAGTGTTTACTATGTCATTGTCTATTTTATCAGTTGCTCTCTGACCAGTGAACTAAATGATTCCCCTGTTTGTGTAATCCGAATCAATATGTCCAAATTTGTGGCACTTTAAATACTTTCTGACTGGGACAGATTTGGGAATGTTGATTAATTCCATTTGTTATCCTCTTTGAACTAGTAACTTCTCAGGCGGGTTCATCTTAGATGTTTTCCTTGGTGTATTTTATTGTAAGAACCTAGGGTTGAACCCTTTCTGTAAGATGTGGCGGTCGCTTGGTGATATTGCATCTCCACTTTTGAAGCTAAGTTCAGAACTTCCTGTCTGTAATGAACTGGTAGATACTGATGATGCATCTCTTGTTTCATCTTAGACCAGGTAGTGATCTTATTTTTTCCCTCACGTTGGCATAAGTGCTTTAAATTTTTCCACCGAAACAACTCTCTTTTTTAACTTGTTGGTGGTTAGTTGTACGCTTCTGTCCGGTGGGACCTCCTGGTACTTAAAGAAAAGTTTCACGGTCTACAACCACTCGTTGAACTTGTTTGGATCCAAGTGGCCTTCAAAATATAACAAATTCACCTTTACTTCCAAATCTAGGTTTCCTGATATTTTAGACCAAATCTTCGGGTAGAGGTTTTTCATCCTCGGAATCTACATGGTGGAAGAGACCCACTTCACTCTGATCTAGTAAGTTGTTGTTGTGAAAAAACAACGACAATAAAACAATAAATAGAACCAGTAAAATTGCACGCAGAAAAACACCAGAGCAACACACAGATTTATGTGGTTCGGCAAATTTGCCTACGTCCATGGAACTGCAGAGGATTTTATTTCTTTGAGGAATTACACCGTCGAGCACCTTGACGTTTACAAGAAAATCTCTCTTTTACTTATCTTCCTTCCTCTCTCTATATTCCTCTTTTTCTCTTAGCTCTCAAGAGAACTTGACTTGGCTTTGCTTGGCTTGACTTTTCCCTTAAGACAAAAGATGTTATTTATAGAAACCATGAGAGCGGTAGGTGGGAGTTAGGTGAGTGGTAGGTGGGAAAATAGGTGAGCGGTAGGTGAGTGTTATTAATTAGGAAGCTAATTAAATTTCAGTGGATCGGGTCTCCACATTATCCAACAATTCTTCTACTTAGAGACTGAGACACTGACTGTATTACCTACTGGCTGCATCATCTACTAGTTGTACTGACATTTTCCTCAAAAATGATTTCCTCCACCCTTGCAACTCAAATCCCTGTCTTCATGTCAGAAGACCAACTGAAGTTGAACGCAACTTCAACTTCTCACGAGTAATACCCTTAGTTGATATATCACCGTAAACGTAGTCTTTTACCACCAAGCTCTTTCCTGAGTTACTTCTGTATCTGCTTATAACTTTCACTGCATGAGCAATATCCTATCCTTGCTGAAAATCCTTTTTTCATAGGTCCAGTCTTGTATCTCTTATTGCCACCAAACACAGTCTTCACCCGGTACACGCACTTGTTGTGTAATGTCTTCTTTCTTGGTGGAAGTTCTGCTAGCTCCAAAGTCTGATTCCCTGACAGAGAATTTGTTTCCTCCCACTTGCTCAGCTCACACTTGCTCAAATTCTCATCTTGCAAGATTTTTTCATAGCTTTGTGATTCTCCACCATTCGTCTGTACAATGTCCGATTTTCCTGCCTTTGGCGCTCTGCTACTTTTCAGGAAATTGATCTTCTTCTGTTGCCCCATAATGCATCTCTGACTCATGTCATCGCCTAAGTAAATTTGTAGTCATATATAGTGTGTTAGTTTTTCTTACCCTGAGCCAATACTAATGATCCCTTGATAACCTTCCAGGTGCTATCTGAGAATACCACCGGATGACCACCTCATTGAGTTGTCCAACAAATATGAGATTTTTCTTCAACTCAGGAACGTGTCTGACCTTTTGTAAAGTTCATTTACTCTTGTTAGGGAGTGCAATATCAACGTCTCTCATCCCCACCACATTCAGAGCTTTTCCATCAACCAGATATACATTTTCAAAGTAATCAACAACATAATTTCGCATTAACTCCCTGCGGGAAGATATATGGAAGGAAGCCCCTGAATCTAGTATCCAGTCATCAGCAGAACTTTGAACTGCCAGCAATAGTGCATCCTGTATTTCTTTAGTTACAACATTAGCGTCATCATTCTTCTTCTTCTTAGGATTCATGCAGTTTCTTTTTATTTGATCAGCCTTGCCACAATTTCAACAGATTATCTGCTGAGCAATCTTTGATTGTGATCTCCCTCTGGAATTAACATTCAACGTCGAACTCGAACACGAGGCATCGCAAGAATTCTTCCTGCGCATCTCCTCAGCCAAAATCAAATCATGAATATCATCATATTTTAGCTTAAATTTATCTGCAGAACTACTAATTGTCATCCTCATGGCTTCCCAGCTATTTGACAATGAAGTCAACAATATCAGCGCACGTATCTCATCATCAAAATCAATTTCAACAGACGACAACTAATTTGTGATGATGTTGAAATCATTTAGGTGTTGAGCAACATACACCTTCTGTCATCTTCAAGTTGAATAAATTTTCATCAGATGCACATTGTTATTCGTTGATAGCTTTTCATACATACCTGATAAAACCGCCATGAGATTTGCATTAGTTCTCTCCTTGATGACGTTGTGGGCAACCGATCTTGACAGTGTTAATCGAATAACTCCCAGAATCTGTCGGTCCAACAGATTCCATTCCGCCTCGTTCATCTTTTCTCACTTTTCTAGTAACAGAAGATGAAGTTTCTTCTCATAGAGGTAGTTCTCTATTTGCATCATCCAGTAACCAAAATCCGTGTTATTGAACTTCTCGATCTCCGATATCATCACTTCGTCTTCGCCTATCGTTCTTCCTTAGATTCAAACCAAAGTTTTGATACTAGTTGTTGTGAAAAAACGACGGCAATAAAACGAAAAATGGAACGATTAAAATTACACGCAGAAAAATACTAGAGCGACACAGATTTACGTAGTTCGGCAAATTTGTCTATGTCCACGGAGCTGCAAAGAATTTTATTTCTTCGAGGAATTACACAGTCGAACGCCTCGATGTTTACAAGAAAATCTTTATTTTCGTCTCTCCCATCCTCTCTCTTTCTCTTCCTCTCTTTCTTTTAGCTCTCAAAAGGACTTTGTTTGGCCTTGCTTGACTTGACTTTTCCTTTAAGCCAAAAGGGGCTATTTATAGAAACCATGAGAGCGGTAGGTGGGAGGTAGGTGGGAAAGTAAGTGAGAAAATAGGTGAGCGATAGGTGAGATTCTTAATTAGAAAGCTAATTAAATTTCGGTGAATCGGGTCTCCACATTATCCAACAGTTGTGGCTGCAGATGCCCGTTTGAATTGTCTATCCTCAAAGGTGGCATGCCTCTATTATAGTTGGAGGACTTCCATTGAAAGTTTTTGTATGCCTCTTACATTATGATATTTCTTCCTGATCAGTTCTCCGACAATTATTTCAACGGTAGTGTGGTTGAGGTTGGGGGTTTTGATAGGTGGAATAGGTTGTATAGGGATGATGTAGAGTAGGGAAGAAAATTTTTGAGTGACATGTTTGAAAATTCAGCAAATGAAAGGAATTTTGTAAAGAGATAGAATTGGGCATTAGCAAATGCTTAGAAACCTTAGGATATAACTAGGATTACACTAGCTTTGATATAAAATGATATTAAAATTAAACCAAATAAATATTATTACTTGAAAAGGCAATAGGCAGTTATAACCAACACACAAAAATAAAAAAAATAGCAACATACAGGATACATGACACACGACTAGGGCTGATCTGGAGAGGTGTTGGTGACTGCTAGGGAATTAGAAAGGTGAAGCAAGATGGTAGGTGGGTTGGACAACAGAGGAGCTGCAGTTAGAGGTGGTTCGGAGCATCTGGAACAGCTCCAAGGAGGATTCTGGCGGCTGTCACTATAGTAAGGCTGTAGTAAGAATGATTATGGGCGGCTGGCAGCAAGAAGGTGGCAAGGAGAATGATTCGGGGTGGTTGCGACAACAACGGGCGTGTTGGAGGAATGTTTCTAGGCAGTTGGCTAAGTTGGGTGGTTGGGACAACACAAGGGGGATGGTTTTGAGCTGCTGAAACAATATCGAAAATGATTATGGCGGTTGGAACAACAACAAGGACACGGGAGGAAGGATTCTAGGTGATTGGTAACAAGGAAGGGTGGTTGGGAGAGCTGGAGCTGCAGAAAAACAACCGGGATGTGGCTGTTGGAACCGGAGCAATGAGGAGGAATGCGTGGCGGCGAAGCGAGACATATGTTGTGGAGTTAGGGAAGGATAAACATGACGTCGGGAGTGAGATACAATCGGAGCACCACTCAACCCTTAGAGGAAAATCCCCACTTCGGAAAGTGATACATTCGGAACACCACTCGCACTCAGTTACAACCTCAGAAGGGAAAATAGGGGACGCCGACGGCTGTCTTGATAGAACAAAGGCAAAAAAACTGCAAACCTAAAATAAATGAAACACATATATAAGTTCTCAATAATTAGGATTCAGTCCATCTGTGAAAAAGAGGCGCCAACCCTCGTGGAAGAGCTGGCCAGCTCTCCTAGGCTTTAACAGCTTGGTCCAGTCATTCCAGAACACGAAACGTCTCCCGTGCTCATGAAATCCCACATCCAGAAGCTCGTCCCCGCATCATTCCCCTGCACCTACCTTCCTGACTTCTTGCACCCAGGCTCCCTCGTTAGGGAATGTGATGGGAAGGAGGACCAAAAGGAAATGACTTATTTGGAGAAAGAAGCTTAAACTTATTTGGGATGCAAAATGTCGTGTATTAGCATCGGACAAAATAGCTTGGTTGGTTGGTCGGGCTTAGGGCTTAATGTCACGGACTAACTTTCGTCAAGTCACCCGTGCGGCTTTAGCGCTCTCTCTTAGCACTAAATCAGNTCTGTGATTCAACATTAAATCCATACAATGTAGCTGTTGTACTGTTGTACTATAGTCTATAGAATTATATTTTTAGTTCTTTTTTTTATATTCTTGTGTTTTATAATAGTTTTGCATGTTGATTAAGTTGTAATCCTGATTTATTATCAGATGTTTTACATACATACCACCCAATCTTATGTATTTACATATCTAACGCTTATACTTCAATTTTTACATTAATGCCACCTTACTTGTGCATGAAAGGTGTATTTCACTTTTTATAAGTTAAAATAGTGGTATTTTTAATGTGAAGTGAACGATTTGGGTATTAGGTATGTACAAATGTACGAATTTGGTGGTCTGTATGTAATAACCCATTTTATTATTTGATTTTTGTTTGAAAAAGCAAGAAAAGAATTGCATTGTGTGTGGGCTCTGAAAATTTCATGACCGTTCCCCTGTAGTCTTTGCATTTATTTTTATTTTTTGGTTTTGTGAGAGCTTTGGAGGGTCGAATTTTCAGAAATCAGGTTGGATTGTAGATATGATACTACCCAGAGATTTCACCCTCATTTTGCGAGGACTTTTTAACATGGAGTTCGAGGTTTCTAATAGGCGCAAACCCCTATTGTTAATTACTCCTCCCGATAACATGAGAGCATTTTCAATTAAGACTAGTCATTAATAATTGAGTATTCAACATATAATAGCAACAAATTTAGGATTTTAAACTGTAGAATTGATCACTTGAAGTTTAAAGCGGATGGTTGGGGGAATGAAGATGAAACCAGATCAATATCCCATGGTTCGGTTTTCCCGGGTTATCTTAGTTCATGATTTACTTAGCCAGACAGAAGGATGCTTTTCGGCAGCCATGAGTTGCGTCGTCCAAGAAATCATTGTAGATTTTGGATGGATATTTGTCTAAGGGGACAAATGTATGTTAACCTTAGCTAACCGAAGACTTTATTTCAATCAATTGTTCCTTTTTTAATTCATGACTCAAAGGGTAGAAAGTCGTTGGGGAGCATATAGATTGCGGTTGTGGTCGTAATATAATGGTGTCATTTGACGAGCGGTGATGATGATAATTAAGTACCTTTAGTAACAAAATATTATTGCTAAAATTCAAATATGGAAGTTACAACCACACAATTGAAAGGGGGAATTGCAACAACATAACATGAAAATCTGAAATTGCGACAAATAACCAACATCAACTCAAACTAGGGTGTCGGAGGTGATGGTGGTGGTTGTTAGGAGTTCGGTCTAGTGGTGGTAAGATGGGAGCGCGAAGCAAGTGGGCAGATATGATAACGAAACAACAGGTCCTTGTTGAATTGGGCGGAAACAATGTGGAATTTGGGTTCCTGGAGGCTGGAACGACAAATATATGTAGGGAGGCGAAGCAGGATGGTTGGGACAGCGGTTAGTTGGTAGGGACGTAGTCCGAGATTGCTGGAACAACAACTGGTGAGAAGGGGAGAGGGGATTTTTGGTTTCTGGAACAACGATGACAACAAAAGGGAGTGCTGGAATCACAGGGGCGATGAAGAGGGAGATTGGAACAACAATGGTAGTGCGGATGGGGAACGCGTGGGACTATGAGATAGCAAAGGGAGGGTTGTCCCGGGTTTGTGACAATGAGGGGAATGGTTGGACATTGAAGACAACCGGTTGGAACGAATGGCAACAAGGTGGGAGGCAGTTGGAAGGGATGACGACATGTGGAGGAGGTTGTAGCCGGCGGTTGGAGTTGCAGGATGATAATAGTGTTGTTGTTTGGTGGTTTTGATAGTGAGGAAAGGCGTCAGCGACAACGAGGGGTGGAATGCGGAAGATGGAAAAGTCATAAATAAACACCCCCGCGAGAATGAACTGCAATCGGAGCACCACTCGATCCATTAGAAAGAGATCACTACTTCGGACGAGCTACAGCCGGAGTACTACCTACCTTTGGATATAGCCCTAGAATGGGAAAACCCAGACGTCGAAGGCTGTTCTGACAGAATGCAACATACATATTGGCCTAAGATAACTAATGAGTGGACCCCACTTTAATTGGGTGGTAAATCCACATAAAGAAAGGGTCGATCGACCCTCAATTCTGGACCAGTTCAAGTCGTTGCACACTTGTGAAATTCCGCAAAAAAACTGGGAGATGATCCTGCATCCTGCCTCGTAAGCTGGAGAGTTTCTCGCATTAGTCTCCCAATGCTGGGGTAGCTTCAACCTCATTTGTCGGAGCTTTCATCTTTTAATACTATGATGTTAGGTTGGTTATGTTGAATGTGGTGCAACTACTGTAACTTTTCGATAAGTCAATTATATAGGCGATGTCATTCCAAAACATATCTTAATCGAACAAATATCCATTATCTTTTGGCACAACTTGAGCTGGAGTATCCTCACGAACTTAGCCTCGAACCATCAAATATGTAATTAGCTTCTTCCACTCGTACTCGTCCGAGTGTATTTGGTAAAAAAAATTATGTAAGGAGGATTCAACTTGGATGAAATTTATGGCTAATCGTGCAACTCTCACTAGCAATCACTCAGAAGAGTTATCTTGTTCTTCTCTGGTAGAATCTGGATCCCATTATTGGATTTTCTTGTCCACAGAGATTCTAAGACGATTTCTGATGCTATGGTTCATTCATTTATCTGATCATCTATTAGTGAATACGTTGTTGAATTGATTTTACCATCTAAATGACTCTATATAAACTTCCAAATGTGGCGCAATAGAGTCTCGTCACTAACATGTTGGATCTCTATCAGCTGGGTTATCTAAAAAAATAGACTATATCTAAAAAAATTGAAGTTCTCTTATTTGGTGTTGTCATGTGTTTGGTGTCGGTTCCTCGAACTTAGAATAATCTTGGACTACCGATATTAATTATGTTGGAATCTCTTTCATCGGTTCAACTTAAGCTATGAGGATTTCTTACTCAGTTAGAATTTGGTGATCTTTTGTGTCCTCTCCTTCTTCAGTGTTTACTATGTCATTGTCTATTTTATCAGCTTTCTCTGACCAGTGAAATAAATGATTCCCCTGTTTGTGTAATCTGAATCAATATGTGCAAATTTGTGGCACTTGAAATACTTTCTGGCTGGGACAGATTTGGGAATGTTGATTAATTCCATTTGTTATCCTCTTTGAACTAGTAACTTCTCAGGCGGGTTCATCTTAGATGTTTTCCTTGGTGTATTTTATTGTAAGAACCTAGGGTTGAACCCTTTCTGTAAGATGTGGCGGTCGCTTGGTGATATTGCATCTCCACTTTTGAAGCTAAGTTCAGAACTTCCTGTCTGTAATGAACTGGTAGATACTGATGATGCATCTCTTGTTTCATCTTAGACCAGGTAGTGATCTTATTTTTTCCCTCACGTTGGCATAAGTGCTTTAAATTTTTCCACTGAAACAACACTCTTTTTTAACTTGCTGGTGGTTAGTTGTACGCTTCTGTCCTGTGGGACCTCCTGGTACTTAAAGAAAAGTTTCACGGTCTACAACCACTCTTTGAACTTGTTTGGATCTAAGTGGCCTTCAAAATATCACAAATTCACCTTTACTTCCAAATCTAGGTTTCCTGATATTTTAGGCCAAATATTCGGGGTAGAGGTTTTTCATCCTCGGATCTACATGGTGGAAGAGACCCACTTCACTCCAATCTAGTAAGTTGTTGTTGTTGTTGTGAAAAAACGACGGCAATAAAGCAATAAATAGAACCAGTAAAATTGCACGCAGAAAAACACCAGAGCAACACACAGATTTATGTGGTTCGACAAATTTGCCTACGTCCATAGAACTGCAGAGAATTTTATTTTTTCAAGAAATTACACCGTCGAACACCTCGACGTTTACAAAAAAATCTCTATTTACTTCTCTTCCTTCCTCTCTCTCTACATTCCTCTCTTTCTCTTAGCTCTCAAGAGGACTTGACTTGGTCTTGCTTGGCTTGGCTTTTCCCTTAAGACAAAAGATGTTATTTATAGAAACCATGAGAGCGGTAGGTGAGAGTTAGATGAGCGGTAGGTGGGAGTTAGGTGAGCGGTAGGTGAAAAAATAGGTGAGCGGTAGGTGGGATAAGAATTAGGAAGCTAATTAAATTTTAGTGGATCGAGTCTTCACATTATCCAACAATTCTCCTACTTAGAGACTGAGACGCTGACTGCATCACCTACATCATCCACTAGTTGTACAGACCTTTTCCTCAAAAATGATTTTCTCTACCCTTGCAACTCAAATCCCAGTCTTCATGCCAGAAAATCAACTGAAGTTGAGCACAACTCCAACTTCTCACGAGTAATACCCTTAGTTGACATATCACCGTAAACGTAGTCTTTTACCACCAAGCTCTTTCCTGAGTTACTTCTGTATCTGCTTATAACTTCCACTGCATGAGCAATATCCTGTCATTGCTGAAAGCCCTTTTTCAAAAGTTCAATCTTGTACCTCTTAGTGCCTCCAAACACAGTCTTCACCCGGTACACCCACTTGTTGTGCAATGTCTTCTTTCTTGGTGGAAGTTCTACTAGCTCCAAAGTCTGATTCCCTGACAGAGAATTTGTTTTCTCCCACTTGCTCAGCTCACACTTGCTCGAATTCTCATCTTGCAAGATTTTTTCATAGCTTTGTGATTCTCCACTATTGGTCTGTACAATGTCCGATTTTCCTGCCTTTAGCGCTCTGTCACTTTTCAGAAAATTGACATTTTTTTACTTCCCCATAATGCATCTCTGACTCATGTGTTATCTCCTAAGTAAACTTGTAGTTATATATAGTGTGTTAGTTTTTCTTACCCCGAGCTAGTACTAATGATCATTTGATAACTTTCCAGGTGCTATCTGAGAATACCACCGAATGACCACCTCATTGAGCTGTCCAACAAATATGAGATTTTTCTTCAACTCAGGAACGTGTCTGACCTTTTGTAAAGTTCATTTGCTCTTGTTAGGGAGTGCAATATCAACGTCTCTCATCCCCACAACATTCAGAGCTTTTCCATCAGCTATATATACCTTTTCAAAGTTATCAACAACATAATTTCGCATTAACTCCCTGCGTGAAGATGCATGGAATGAAGCCTCTGAATCTAATATCCAGTCATCAACAGAACTTTGAACTGTCAGCAATAGTGCATCCTGTCTTTCTTTAGTTACAACATTAGCGCATTCATTCTTCTTTTTCTTAGGATTCATGCAGTTTCTTTTTATTTGGCCAGCTTTGCTACAATTCCAGCAGGTTGTCTGCTGAGCAATCTTTGATTATGTTCTCTCTCTGGAATCAACATTCAACGTCGAACTTGAACACGAGGGCTCGCAAGAATTCTTCCTGCGCATCTCCTCAGCCAAAATCAAATCACGAATATCATCATATTTTAGCTTAAAATTATTTGCAGAACTACTAATTGTCATCCTCATAGTTTCCCAGCTATTTGACAATGAATTCAACAATATCAGCGCACGTATCTCATCATCAAAATCAATTTTAATAGACGACAACTAATTTGTGATGGTGTTGAAATCATTTAGGTGGTGAGCAACATACACACCTTTTACTATCTTCAAGTTGAATAAATTTTCATCAGATGCACCTTGTTATTCGTTGATGACTTTTCATACATACCTGATAAAACCACCATGAGATCTGCATTAGTTCTCTCCTTGATGACGTTGTGGGCAACCGATCTTGACAGGGTTAATTGAATAACTCTCAGAATCTGTCGATCCAACAGATTCCATTCTGCATCGTCCATCTTTTCTAGTCACTTTTCCAGTGACAGAAGATGAAGGTTCTTTTCATAGAGGCAGTTCTCTATTTGCATCCTCCAGTAACCAAAATCCGTGTCATTGAACTTCTCGATCCCCGATGTCATCACTTCGTCTCCGCCTATCGTTCTTCCTTAGATTCAAACCAAAGTTTTGATACTAATTGTGAAAAAACGACGGCAATAAAACGAAAAATGGAACGATTAAAATTGCACGCAGAAAAATACCAGAGCGACACAGATTTACGTGGTTCGGCAAATTTGCCTACGTCCACGGAGCTGCAAAGGATTTATTTCTTCGAGGAATTACACCGTCGAACGCCTCGATGTTTACAAGAAAATCTTTATTTTCTTCTCTCCCATCCTCTCTCTCTTCCTCTCTTTCTTTTAGCTCTCAAGAGGACTTTGTTTGGCCTTGCTTGACTTGATTTTTCCTTTAAGCCAAAAGAAGCTATTTATCGAAACCATGAGAGCGGTAGGTGAGAAAGTAGGTGGGAAAATAGGTGAGCGATATGTGAGATTCTTAATTAGGAAGCTAATTAAATTTCGGTGAACCGGGTCTCCACATTATCCAACACTTGTGGCTGCAAATGCCCGTTTGAATTGTCTATCCTCAAAGGTGGCATGCCTTTATTATAGTTGGAGGACTTCCATTGAAAGTTTTTGTATGCCTCTTTGTAGATTTCTCATAAAATGACATTATGATATTTCTTCCCAATCAGTTCACCGACAATTGTTTCGACGGTAGTGTGGTTGAGGTTGGGGGTTTTGGTAGGTGGAATAGGTTGTATAGGGATGATGTAGAGTAGGGAAGAAAATTTTTGAGTGACATGTTTGAAAATTCAGCAAATGAAAGGAATTTTGTAAAGAGATAGAATTGGGCATTAGCAAATGCTTAGAAACCTTAGGATATGACTAGGGTTAGACTAGCCTTGATATAAAATGATATTAAAATTAAATCAAACAAATATTATTACTTGAAAAGGCAATAGGCAGTTATAACCAACACACAAAAATAAAAAGTAGCGACATACAGGATACATGACACGCGACTAGGGCTGATCTAGAGAGGTGTTGGTGACTGCTAGGGAATTAGAAAGGTGAAGCAAAACGGTAGGTGGGTTGGACAACAGAGGAGCTGCAGATAGAGGTGGTTTGGAGCATCTGGAACAGCTCTAAGGAGGATTCTGGCAGCTGTCACTATAGTAAGGCTGTAGTAAGAATGATTATGGGCGGCTGGCAGCAAGAAGGTGGCAAGGAGGATGATTCGGGGTGGTTGCGACAACAACGGGGGTGTTGGAGGAATGTTTCTAGGCAGTTGGCTAAGTTGGGTGGTTGGGACAACATAAGGGGGATGGTTCTACGTGGCTGAAACAACATCGAAACTGATTATGGCAGTTGGAACAACAACAAGGACACAGGAGGAAGGATTCTAGGTGATTGGTAACAAGAAAGGGTGGTTGGGAGAGCTGGAGCTGCAGAAAAACAACCGGGATGTGGCTGTCGGAACCGGAGCAATGAGGAGGAATGCGTGGCGGCGAAGCGAGACATATGTTGTGGAGTTAGGGAAGGATAAACATGATGTCAGGAGTGAGATACAATCGGAGCACCACTCAAACCTTAGAGGAAAATCCCCACTTCAGAAAGTGATACATTCGGAACACCACCCACACTCGGTTACAACCTCAGAAGGGAAAATAGGGTACGCCGACGGCTGTCCTGATAGAACAAAGGCAAAAAAACTGCAAACCTAAAATAAATGAAACACATATATAAGCTCTCGATAATTAGGATTCAGTCCCTCTGTGAAAAAGAGGCGCCAACCCTCGTGGAAGAGCTGGCCAGCTCTCCTAGGCTTTAACAGCTTGGTCCAGTCATTCCGGAACACAAAATGTCTCCCGTGCTCATGAAATCCCACATCCAAAAGCTGGTTCCCGCATCATTTCCGTGCACCCGCCTTCCTGACTTCTTGCACCCAGGCTCCAGCGTTAGGGAATGTGATGGGAAGGAGGACAAAAGGAAATAGCTTATTTGGAGAAATAAGCTTAAACTTATTTGGGATGCAAAATGTCGTGTATTAGGACAAAATAGTTTGGTTTGTTGGTCGGGCTTAGGGCTTAATGTCACGCTCCGCCACATTCGAGAAATCGTCGAGACGAACACAGGATGGAAGATTCTAGAGAAGGTCAGAATATGAGGAGTCATCAAAGGGGCTCTAGAAGATTCCACCACATTCAGGAGAGAGCAAGAAGGAAAAGCTCTAAAGAGGATCTAAGAATAACCTAGAATGTTCTAGAGTTATTTATGTACATAAGAATAGTCTAAGAGATAGAATATTATATTGTAATCTAGAAGTTTCTCTTGGACATTGTATAGTCCCACATTGGCTAGATGAAAGGCCAAAGGCATGGAGGAGGCTATAAATAGGAGCTCCTCCCCTCATTTGTAATTACCCAAGCATTGAATCAAAGCATTCTAGTATTCAATTGCAAAGTATTCATTTCTCTCTATTTTTCTTCTTAAGGGTGATTGGGGCTCCTAAGTCCAGTGTTGTGAGTGATAAGGTTGATTTAGTGCTAAGAAAGAGCGTTAAAGCCGCACGGGTGACTTGAGGAAAGTTAGTCCGTGACATTAAGCTGACTTGAGCTTAACCAAAGCCCCAATCAAACAACCCCTAAGTGTAAGGCCGGTTGTGGAGAAAATATAAACAAATATATATTGAGCTATCTCATTGTGTAGGACTAGCGCATCTCTTCCTCGCTTTTTCAAATTTTTGTTCAAGGTTGATTTTAAAATTCCTCGGGACACGAAGCAAAAGCATTTTTTTCGCAATCTATTCCAATCTAAGTGTAAATATGAAACTTTTAGATGTTAGATATGTAATGCATGAGAACTTTGTGTTATGTATGTAAATTTGCCATAAAGCAAGCTGCGCAGGGCTGCATTTAGTTTGTATTTTATTATGTTTTGGCATGTACATAATATTTTTATAATATTCTTTTCACAGCAATGCACAACAAAATACTTTAATTATGCATCCTCCTCAACCTTCTGATAATCCATCTCCATTGAATTCTTCTATAGGCTCAACTTGGGAAGATTGACTCTGGCTTGAAAGAACTTGGCCAATCTGTTGAAAAGCTCAAGAAAGATGGCAAAAATATGATTTTGAGAGCCAGTTTTGGAGAGGAAGAATTACAACGCGGTCGGACTAAAATAAGGTTTGTTAGGTCTAATTTTAAAAAGCAAGATTTAC
>JXCR01132284.1:58593-71515 GCA_002079205.1 Phalaenopsis hybrid cultivar
ATATATATATATATATACTTGATGAATGGTATTTCGAGCCGAACACGAACGAACACATCTTAGTTCGTGCTCGGCTCGTTAACTCGTCGAACAAAATTAACGAGCCGAGCACGAGCTTATTAATGAGTCGAACACGAGCTGTTCGCGAACAACGAGTCGTTTTGACAGCCCTACATGCGTATGCATTCATACAACAAAATTGAGAGGTATACATGTATATCTCTTTTTTTCAACTTCTCTTCCTTTGTATTTCTCTCCCCTCTTCATTTTCTCCCTCTTGCCAATTCTCTCTAACCGAATCCGTTAAAAAAGAAAAAATATTACGTCAGGACTTCCGCACGGCCAACTATCGATCATCACGTCGCTTGTTGTTGCAGAGTATGCCGGTGATTGACAATTCGAACGTGTGACATCCGAACGAAATATTTTAGCCGGTAGAAGTTAAATAAATAGTATATGAATGTTCTTAATATGACAATTGATATTAGATGTTTTTAAAAAATTAATACAAAATTACACAAAAGATTATTTAATTAATACTAACTACAAATAAAAGCACTTTTAATCATGTAATTAGCACGATTTTCCAAAAAAAATAATGCCCACAAATTATCTCTATCTGCAGCGGGGTTGTGGTAAAGGGTGACACTTAGCACGATTTTCCAAAAAATAATACCCACAAATTATTTCCATCTCCAGCGGTGTTGTGTAAATACTTAGCGGAACTTTGATGCCTTTTCTCCCTCAATCGCTATGTAATGCCATAAAATAAATGTTAAGTAGGGCTGCCAAAAAAGTTTGAAGTTCACGAATAGACCTGTCTTCAGCTCATGTTCTGCTCGTTTGTTAAAAAATGAGTCAAACACGAATAATTTTTTTAAGCTTGAATTATGAACAAACCGAACACGAACAATTTTTTGTTTGCTTGTTTTAACTCGAAATAAGAAAACAATACAATATTTATATTATAATATATTATATATATTTATATGTAATTTTAAATCATATCAACTCAGTGTGTTGATGTGATTATGTGATTATGTCATTTTTGAGCCGAACACGAACAAAAATATTTAAATAAAACAAAACACGAACACACTGTTCACGAGCCGAATTCAAACTTGAGCAATTTCAATCAAGCTCTGCTCCTTCACAGTCCTATTGTTAACGCTAAACGATTGCCGGGTGACTAGTTTATCTGCGGTGGGGACCACATGTAGGAAAAAAAAAAGGGCAATTACATACCAGCCCCACGAAACATTGATGTATAAATCAAGCATCCTTCTACATCTATTTTTCAAATTCGCATTCAAATACAAAAATTTATTATAAAAGATAATTTTCATCAGCATCAAATTCTCAAAGGTTGGATCACCACACATAAATTTAACAATTTGGTAGATTAAGAAATTACATACGGTCTAATTTATAAATAGCAATATTTCGGGCGCTCTTTATGTGATAATCAAGAAAAGAAGTACAAGAAATGAATTCATTCATAATATATAAAAATTGAGGGGTGAGTATGTAAATCCTCTTTAAATAAATTTAATATTTATATTATACAAAAAAAAAAATGACATTTGAATCATTTTTTTCTAAAAATAAAAGCCTCTTTATCACTCTCACACAATTCCTTGATTCCATCACACTTTTATAGAATGAATGCGCATATTTAAATTGGGGCATTTACATACAAGCAACCCAATTCCTATGTATTTACATAACTAACCCCAAAACTTCTCCTTTTACATTCATACCACCCAAATATTTCACATCACATCAAATGAACTTCTTAACTACATAAAGACAGTGCTAATCGAAAACAATGACCAGCCTCATTTCATTAAAAAAAGGGGCATTTACAAGCATACCACCCAATTCTTCTGTATTTTCATATCTAACTCAAAAGCATCTCTTTTTTACATTCATACCACACAAATATTTCACATCACATCAAATGACTTCTTAACCAACCAAAGATCTTTGACAAACACAGACCAGACAAACCACTCTCATTTACATGCATACCACCCAATTCCTTGTTGAAATATAAACTTGTTTTTTTAGTTGTTTAAATAAAGCTTAATTTCTAGAAGTTTATTCTAGAATATNTTTTTTTGATGTGAAATGAAAGACAGGTGGTATAAATGTAAGAAGTAAAGTTTAGGTAATGCACATGTGAATCCATAGGATTTGGGTGTTATGCATGTAATTGCCCCTCTTAAAAGCTGTGTTATTCGGCGTTAGATGAGGCGAAATGATAGTATTATTGATCACTTAAAATTGTTTCCTCAATAGGGATGCAGGTAAAGAAATCCAAAGGTTGGTCAAATCAATTTATAAGATCGAATCACAAGCAGCAGGTATGAACTGTGACACGTTATGTAGGTTAGAGTTAGTCGCGTCGACGACTCAATTTTGAGCCGACTCGGTGCTAGCTCAAATAATAGAAGATGGCTCGAAATCTGCTACTGGATCAAGTTGATTTGATTTCGATCCGGCTTCAAATCATTTGTTCACCTGTTTCTCCAATTTTAAATTATTTGGGGCATTTACTTATTATACCACCCAACTCTTATGTTTTTACATACATAACACCTAAACATCCATATTTACCATGCCTCTCACACAAATCTTTAATATAACACAAAAAAATGCCTATGTCGATATCTTTTTAATAGTGAAGTACACATTTTCATGCATAAGTTTATGACATCAAGGTGTTATCAGTATATAAATATCAAATGTTGGGTGTTGATACGTAAATACGTAAGAATTGTGTGGTGTCTATGTAAGTTTCTCTTACTTATATTCTAAACCGGCTCAATCTGTAAAATCAATTTAATTTTGGAGCAATTTGTTATATTTGAGTTAAAATAGCAGACCTAAATCCAATTATTTTCTCATACTTGACAAACTTCTTGATCCTCAGATGTGATGGATGGACTGCGTGTAATCTCTGGCAGAGATGCTCTGAAACTCCGAGCTGAAGTAAGATACATATATGAAGATTTTTCAGTTTCAGAACTATAATCCGTTTTTATTTTTACTTTTTTGGGATAATTACATATAGATCACCCAAGACATTGATATTTACAATTTAAGCACCCAGTTGATTTTTTTGAACTACCGAATCGAATGTATTTACACGTGTCACAATCAAACAAACCATTAAGAATTTGATGAAAAAGAAAACTATGGGTTGGGTTTTACCATGAACTTTGATATTTGAGTGAGAATTTGAAAAATGGATGAAAAAGGATGGTTGATTTGTAAATAGCAAGTTTAGGGTGTTTTTATGTAATTTTCTTCTTTGGAACCTTGCTATTTACAAAACTAGCACCATTGTGATTGTTACAAGCTTCAAAATGGATGCATTTACCCGTGTCATAATCAACCATCGAGAATTTAATAAAAATAAAAACTATGGGTTGCGGTTTTATCATGAATTTTGATATTTGAGTGAGAATTTAAAGAAATAGATGTAAAATAGTGTTGGATTTGTAAATAACAATTGTCGAGTGGTATGTATGTAATTGCTCCTCTTTTTTTTCTTAGTTGCTGATTGCCCTTTCAATTTGTTGCAGGTTGCCTCAATGACTTCTGATCTGAGACAGCAGAAGCGTGAACTGGACAGAAAAATCTTAAAAATATCAGAACATGGGGTTCCTGTATGATTGATTAGAACTTTCATTTACATTTATACCACCCAATTCTTATGTATTTACATATCTACCACCTAAATTTTGTTTTTTACATTCATACAATCCATATCGCTGATATCACAACAAAGATTCCTTAAAAAAATATGGAATACATCTTTTCATGCATAGGTAAGATGGCATATATGTAAGAATTGAAGTTTGGGTGTTCGATATGTAAGTACAAAAGAATTGAGTGGTATTTATGTAAATCTTCCTGATTTAAATGCAATTTTCTCTTTTTTTCGAGTTTTAGGCACATTTTGTTGCTTTGTGCCCAACAGAGAAGATTTGGCAACTAATTCTAAACTTATGTATGGAAAGAGTTTCTTGTTGCTGTATATTATCTTAACAAATTTAAGTTCTTGCTGCAGCCATTAAAATGATTGAAGTGTGCATTTGTATTCATGCCACATAATTTTTATGTATTTACATATTTAACATTTTAATTTTGCTTTTTTACATTTATGCCACCCAAATCTTTCACTTCATATTAAAAAGATCACTTTTTAAAAGTGAAATGCACATTTTCATGCATATAGGGGTGTAAACGAGCCGAACACGAGTGAGCCATGCTCAGCTCGTGCTCGGCTCGTTTATATTTCGAGCTCNGACCACCCAAGACATTGATATTTACAATTTAAGCACCCAATTGATTTTTTTGAACTACTGAACCGAATGTATTTACACGTGTCAAAATCAAACCAAACCATTAAGAATTTGACGAAAAAGAAAACTATGGGTTGGGTTTTACCATGAACTTTGATATTTGAGTGAAAATTTGAAAAATGGATGCAAAGGGATGGTTGATTTGTAAATAGCAAGTTTAGGGTGGTTTTTATGTAATTTTCTTCTTTGGAACCATTGTGATTTGTACGAGCTTCAAAATGGATGCATTTACCCGTGTCATGATCAACCATTGAGAATTTAATAAAAATAAAAACTATGGGTTGCGATTTTATCATGAATTTTGATATTTGAGTGGGAATTTAAAGAAATAGATGTAAAATAGTGTTGGATTTGTAAATAACAATTGTCGAGTGGTATGTATGTAATTGCTCCTCTTTTTTTTTCTTAGTTGCTGATTGCCCTTTCAATTTGTTGCAGGTTGCCTCAATGACTTCTGATCTGAGACAGCAGAAGCGTGAACTGGACAGAAAAATCTTAAAAATATCAGAACATGGGGTTCCTGTATGATTGATTAGAACTTTCATTTACATTCATACCACCCAATTCTTATGAATTTACATATCTACCACCTAAATTTTGTTTTTTACATTCATACAATCCATATCGTTGATATCACATCAAAGATTCCTTAAAAAAAATATGGAATACATCTTTTCATGCATAGGTAAGATGGCATGTATGTAAGAATTGAAGTTTGGGTGTTCGATATGTAAGTACAAAAGAATTGAGTGGTATTTATGTAAATCTTCCTGATTTAAATGCAATTTTCTCTTTTTTTCGAGTTTTAGGCACATTTTGTTGCTTTGTGCCCAACAGAGAAGTTTTGGCAACTAATTCTAAACTTATGTATGGAAAGAGTTTCTTGTTGCTGTATATTATTTTTAACAAATTTAAGTTCTTGCTGCAGCCATTAAAATGATTGAAGTGTGCATTTGTATCCATGCCACATAATTTTTATGTTCAGCTCGTGCTCGGCTCGTTTATATTTCGAGCTCAAAAAGTGTGTTCGTGTTCGGCTCGTTTGCTTAACGGGCCGAACACGAGCTGTTCACGAACAAAGAGTCCTTTTAACAACTCTAATCATGTAGCCATAAAACAATAAGAGTTTGAACAAGATTTAAAAATTATTATTTATATTAAAACATCATTTGATCTAATTTAATGATTTTTATTCTATTTTCTTAATTAATATTTTAATTGGTTATAAATATTTGTAGCCTTGTAGTCAATAATATTTTTTTAAAAATACTACTTAATATATATATATATATATATATATATATATATATATATATATATATATATATATATATANGTGGTCAATAATATTTTTTTTAAAATACTACTTAATATATATATATATATAAACTTGATGAATGGTATTTCGAGCCAAAACGAGCCGAACGAACGAACACATCTTAGTTCGTGTTCGGCCTGTTAACTTGTCGAACAAAATTAACGAGCCAAGCACGAGCTTCTTAACGAGTCGAACACGAGCTGTTCGCGAACAACGAGCCGTTTTGACAGCCCTACATGCATATGCATTCATACAACAAAATTGAGAGGTATACATGTATATCTCTTTTTTTCAACTTCTCTTCCTTTGTATTTCTCTCCCCTCTTCATTTTCCCCCTCTTGCCAATTCTCTCTCTAAAATTTTCTCTCTAACCAAATCCGTTAAAAGAGAAAAAATATTACGTCAGGACGTCCGCACGGCCAACTATCGATCATCACGTCGCTTGTTGTTGCAGAGTATGCCTGTGATTGACAATTCAAACGTGCGACATCCGAACGAAATATTTTAGTCGGTAGAAGTTAAATAAATAGTATATGAATGTTCTTAATATGACAATTGATATTAGATGTTTTTAAAAAAATTAATACAAAATTACACAAAAGATTATCTAATTAATACTAATTACAAATAAAAGCACTTTTAATCATGTAATTAGCACGATTTTCCAAAAAAAAACAATGCCCACAAATTATGTCTATCTGCAGCGGGGTTGTGGTAAAGGGTGACAATTAGCACGATTTTCCAAAAAATAATACCCACAAATTATTTCCATCTCCAGCGGTGTTGTGTAAATACTTAGCGGAACTTTGATGCCTTTTGTCCCTCAATCGATATGTAATGTCATAAAATAAATGTTAAGTAGGGCTGTCAAAAAAGTTTGAAGTTCACAAATAGGCTTGTGTTCAGCTCATGTTCGGCTCGTTTTTTTAAAAAATGAGTCAAACATGAATAATTTTTTTAAGCTCGAATTAGGAACAAGCCGAACACGTACAGTTCTTTATTCGCTCGTGTTCAGCTCTTTTTAACTCGAAATAAGAAAATCATATAATATTTATATTATAATATATTATATATATTTATATATAAGTTTAAATCATATCAACTCGTGTGTTGATGTGATTATGTTTTTTTTTTTGCATAGATTTGTTTCAAATTCGAATTCAACACTTTGTATCTAATTTTTACAATTAATTTTAACGAGCCAATTTCGAGCCAAACACGAATAAAAATATTTAAATCAAGCAGAACACAAACACACTGTTCACGAGCCAATTTCAAACTTGAGCAATTTCAATCAAGCTATGCTCCTTCACAGTCCTATTGTTAACGCTAAACGATTGCCGGATGACTAGTTTATCTGCGGTGGGGACCACATTTTACGTCTATTTTTCAAATTCTCATTCAAATACCAAAATTTATTATAAAAGATAATTTTTATTATCATCAAATTCTCAAAGGTTGGATTACGACACATAAATTTAACAATTTGGTAGATTAAGAAATTACATACGGTCTAATTTATAAATAGCAATATTTTGGGTGCTCTTTATGTGATAATCAAGAAAAGAAGTAAAAGAAATGAATTCATTCATAATATATAAGAATTGAGGGGTGATTATGCAAATCTACTTTAAATAAATTTAATATTTATATTATACAAAAAAAAAATGACATTTGAATCATTTTTTTCTAAAAACAAAAGCCTCTTTATAATTCTCACACAATTCCTTGATTCCATCTCACTTTTATTGAATGAATGCGCATATTTAAATTGGGGCATTTACATACAAACCACCCAATTCCTATGTATTTACATAACTAACCCCAAAACTTCTCCTTTTACATTCATACCACCCAAATATTTCACATCACATCAAATGAACTTCTTAACTAAATAAAGACAGAGCTATTCGAAAACAATGACCAGCCTCATTTCATTAAAAATAGGGGCATTTACAAGCATACCACCCAATTCTTATGTACTTTCATATCTAACTCAAAAGCATCTCTTTTTTACATTCATACCACCCAAATATTTCACATCACATCAAATGACTTCTTAACCAACCAAAGATCTTCTTTGACAAACACAGACCAGACAAACCAGCCTCATTTACATGCATACCACCCAATTCCTATGTATTTGCATAAATAACCTCCCAAAACTTCTCTTTTTACATTCATACCACCCAAATCTTTCATATCACATCAAAAATACCACCATCATACATCTTCTCAAGCATAGATAAAGTGCTATATATATATATATATATATATATATATTGAACTTTAGGTAACATAGAAATGAATTGCTATGCATAATGTATATATAAATCTTCCTAAAAAACATACTATACAATCATTAGACGCACAATGAAAAGAAAAGGCAAAGAAGACCAATTTAGAGAAGCAGAACCTTTTGGAGCTGATTTTCACTACTTTCTCATCTGTGTCAATAACTCAGCCGGTGGAGGCCTTCCAGCACTGGAATTGCCAGAACCAAACGCAGAGAAGCCGCTAAAGCCTCCAAAGCCACCTGGAGACACAAATTGTTGGGTAGAGATGTGATCAATTGGTTGAAAGTTTTTACATAAATACCACTCAATTTATATGTATTTACATATCTGACGCCGTGATGCAAAAGATTTGGGGGGTATTGATGTAAAAAGTAGAGTTTAGGTGTTAGATATGTAAATACGTAAAAGTTGGATGGTATGAATGCAGAGAAGATATGGTTAGAGCTGCGATGAAATGGTTGGAGAAGAGGGGAAAAGAAGTACTAATATTTGCATGTATGTGCTCATTCCAATGATGCATTTAAAAGAAGGGGGAATTCACATTCATACCCCCTAAATCAAATGTATTTATATACAACACACCTAAACTTTATTATTTACATTTAAACCACTGAAATCTTTCATATGATATAAAAAATGTCACATTTTTAATTTTTAAAAGTAAAATATAGCTTTACATTCATAGGTAAGGTGGCCTATATGTACAATTTGAAGTTGGGTGTTAGCTATGTAAATACATAGAAATTAAGTGGTGTGTATGTAAATCTTCCTGTGAAAATAGAAGAAGTTATTTAATTACTTTCCTCAATAACTCTGCAAAAGTATTTGACGAGGATGGAAATGTTGGAAATGAGTTGGACAGGATATAATGACTAGATTTTTTTAGGGGGCATTCACATACATGCCACCCAATTCCTATTCATTTACATATAAACACCTAAACTTTACTTTTTACATTTATACCATCAAAATCTTTCATATCACATAAAAAATGCCACCATTTTAACTTTTAAAATGCGAAATATACCTTTTCATGCATAGATAAAGTGGAATGAATGTAAAAATTGAAGATTTGTGTTAGATATGTAAATACATAAGAATTGAGTGGTATGCATGTAACTATTTTTTTTTTGGAACGAGAATCATATAAAAATAGGAGGTTTAAATAAATACCACGTAATTCCTACGTATTTACATATCTAACACCAAAACTTTCAATTTTTACATACATGCCAACTTACCTATGCATGAAAAGATGTATTTCACTTTTTAAAAGTTAGAGTGGTGGTATTTTTTATGTGATATGGGTGGCAACAATATAAAATGTAAAGTTTAGATTTTAGATATGTAAATACATAAAAATTAGGTGGTATGTATGTCAATGCCCTTATTAAGTAATAGAAAAATTGGGTAAAGATATCTCTTACGTTGGCACCCAGGCTAAGGGTAACTTTGTCTTTTTTATGTCTAAGGGAGAGATTTCCTACCTCTCGAATTATAGGAATTGAGAGAGATCGCCTACCTCTCGAATTCTAGGTGTTTAACAATATATTTTTGTTGAGTTGTTTAATTTATTGAAGGAATATTATATTTGCAATAACTTCTATGGAAAAATGTACCAATTTTGAGGTCGGATCATTTCAATATCCCAACCAAAATTTTGACTAGGATGATTTTTAAAGCTATCAAATTTGCTTTGAGATGAGCACAATACAGATTTTGATTAGTTGCTGCAGTCTTCACAAAGCTAACTTGATGAATTTGAGCTTCATCCTGAGCAACCTTGTGGTCAGGGTAACCAATCAAAAGATTTCTTGGAAGATTTACATAAAAAACCACTCAATTCCTATGTATTTACATATCTAATAACTAAACTTAAATTTTTAAATACATATTTATGCATGAAAAGGTGCATTTCATTTTTTAAAAGTTAAAAAGGTGGTATTCATTTATGTGAAATCAAAAATTTGGCTGGTATAAATATAAAAAAGCAAAGTTTAAAAGTTGGATATGCAAATACATAGGAATTGGGTGTTATGTATGTAAATGCCCCCAAATTCATTTATTAAAGGGAACTGTCAACGGAGGATGGAAGAAAAAAAAATGTTACCTGTTGCAAAAGCGCCACTGGAGCTAGCACCTCCAAAACCACTTCCAGTACCAGCAGCAGCAAATCCTCCACTAAAAGGACCAGCACCGGCAAATCCTCCAGCAGCACCAGCGCCAGCAAATCCACCAATATTGGAGGCCACACCAGCAAAGCCACCGCCGGCAAAACCACCGCCAGTCGCAGCACCAGCAAAGCCACCGCCGGCAAAACCACCGTCAGTCGCAGCACCAGCAAAGCCACTGCCGGCAAAACCACCACCAGTCGCAGCACCAGCAAAGCCACCACCGGCAAAACCACCGTTGCCGGTGGCAGCACCGGCAAAACCACCACCAGTGGCAGCACCAGCAAAGCCACCAGCATTAGAGATGCCTACACCACTTCCAGCAGCTGAAGCAAAGCCAAAGCCTGGCAAACCAGTACCAAGCTGTCGCGACTGCCCGAATGAACCAAGAACCGAACCAAGTGCCTGTTGCCCGGCTCCAAGCTGCGCTGGCTGTCCAAAGCCGCTAAATCCACCGGAAAGACCTCCAATTAACGAACTCGAACCGGTAGACTGAGGCAACTGTTGAGATTGAGATTCTGGGAGATTGAAAGAAGGAGGGCGAAAGAGCTGCCCCGGAGATGAACTCCATGAAAGCTGAGGAGTAGCACTGCCTGCACTAGCCGGCAAAAACGAACTGCCAAAAGGATTTGGCTTTTGGGTATTGGAGGTAGGGGCAGATTGCAGAGAAAAACCACCAAGTGATTGCAAGTTCGGCATGGAATTGGTCTCTAGAGCTTCCTCTTCCATCTCATCCTCTTGGGAAAGGTTAGCATCCAAGGATTCATCTTTCTCTGAGGTCACTGCCATGGCAGACTCAGCCACTGATATAAAACCGGATGCAGCAGGTGATGTACTTACATTGGTTACCGAAGGCAGACTAAACTCCTTTATCAGAGGCGGAATCTGTGATGTAATATGTTGCAACTTAGAATTATTAGTATTTCCCATCCCCAAATTGTTTTCGATGGATGGATTTAAACCAACTTCCTTTTCAAGAGTAAAAAAACCACCAACAGAAGCCTGTGATGTTTCTTTTGTTGTTACTGAACTAATTTTACTGGTAAGAGAAATAAGCTCCTTTGGTGGATCATCCCCAGCTGCCTTATTAGTTGACTTTGTCGTCGCTTGTTCGAATTCAGAACCAATTTTAGAATCCTCAGATGGATTTAGCCTTGCCAGAGATGGCATGGACTTGAAGCTGAGTTCATTAGATTTGATCGGTGANTTCACATTCATACCCCCTAAATCAAATGTATTTATATACAACACACCTAAACTTTATTTTTTACATTTAAACCACTGAAATCTTTCATATGATATAAAAAATGTCACATTTTTAATTTTTAAAAGTAAAATATAGCTTTACATTCATAGGTAAGGTGGCCTATATGTACAATTTGAAGTTGGGTGTTAGCTATGTAAATACATAGAAATTAAGTGGTGTGTATGTAAATCTTCCTGTGAAAATAGAAGAAGTTATTTAATTACTTTCCTCAATAACTCTGCAAAAGTATTTGAAGAGGATGGAAATGTTGGAAATGAGTTGGACAGGATATAATGACTAGATTTTTTTAGGGGGCATTCACATACATGCCACCCAATTCCTATTCATTTACATATAAACACCTAAACTTTACTTTTTACATTTATACCATCAAAATCTTTCATATCACATAAAAAATGCCACCATTTTAACTTTTAAAAAGCGAAATATACCTTTTCATGCATAGATAAAGTGGAATGAATGTAAAAATTGAAGATTTGTGGTAGATATGTAAATACATAAGAATTGAGTGGTATGCATGTAACTATTTTTTTTTTTGGAACGAGAATTATATAAAAATAGGAGGTTTAAATAAATACCACGTAATTCCTACGTATTTACATATCTAACACCAAAACTTTCAATTTTTACATACATGCCAACTTACCTATGCATGAAAAGATGTATTTCACTTTTTAAAAGTTAGAGTGGTGGTATTTTTTATGTGATATGGGTGGCAACAATATAAAATGTAAAGTTTAGATTTTAGATATGTAAATACATAAAAATTAGGTGGTATGTATGTCAATGCCCTTATTAAGTAATAGAAAAATTGGGTAAAGATATCTCTTACGTTGGCACCCAGGCTAAGGGTAACTTTGTCTTTTTTATGTCTAAGGGAGAGATTTCCTACCTCTCGAATTATAGGAATTGAGAGAGATCGCCTACCTCTCNTGACCTCCAGTCTCAGCTGCAGAAGCAAGCTTCAAAGGTGAAGAAGTGCCAGAGAATTTCAATTGGGAAGAAACAGATGTTGGTTTGGACACTGAACCCGTTTTCGCTGCGACTTTACTTGAATTATTCGATGTGGATGATGCACTTATGTTCAACATAAATGGCGAACCAAATTTCTCGTCTTGGTTGCTACTAGACTTGCTAAATATTGATGATGCTGCCAAGGAGAATGGCTGAGTTCCGGCACTTTGAGAGACCAGTGAAGAAGTTGAACTCAAACTTGTATTGGGTTTGGAAGGTAGATCTGAAGGATCTTTCGCCCATTTAAATATGAGTTTGGACTGGGAATCAGTTGCTTTGTTGGAAGATTTCTCCTGAACACCTAAATACGGTGGTGATTGGTAGAAATGAGAATGAAACTGTAAGCCTAAATTTTGTGCAGCATATGCTAAGCTCCTAGGTACCAGTTACAGAGTGCAAAAAGGACCGACAAAGTGTCGAAATGATCCCTTGACTTTTTGTAGTTTTAGACATTTTAGCTCTAGAGTTTATAAAAGTGTCA
>JXCR01132285.1:18833-45335 GCA_002079205.1 Phalaenopsis hybrid cultivar
AGGTTGTTCACCCAATCAACATATGGAGTGGTATCGAAATGTTTTTATACTGAAAGGTTGTTCACATAAAATTGTTTTAGTAAATAAAAAAAGAAAAAAAAATAAGACTTTTTTATGAAAGAAATTTTTTTGATTTTTTTTCTTAAATTTGAGCTAGTTATTGTAAACATAAACACATATAATGTTATACTAAAGTTTAAATAGATGGAAAAATGGAAATTTGGGTGGAGATGATGTTTTCTGACATCAACATCAGCTATTCTGTCATTGAAAAATGTCTGCTTGCGTTAAGTTTTAGGTAAAAGAACATGATGTTTTCAGTATACGTGGTAAAATAGTAAATTGTTGAAACATTATCCTGGATTAAAAGCCTCTCATATATCATTCTATGCACATATTGCCAGCATAACTTTGTGCTGAGAAAGGTCAACCTAATCGTAAGTATGTGAACAACATAGAAACTCCAAAATTGATCAAATGCTTCAAAAGAAAAAATATCAAGACTTGAGTGATTCAGCGTAGATAAAAGATATATTTCTATGAGAGAGGTATTATGAGCTGATTCATTAACAAAGAAGTAACTATTATGCCAGATATTAAACTATACTTATCAGCCATACATTCTTAAGAGAAAAAAAAAATGCCAGAATATATACTAGAGATACCGGCACGAATCTAAAAAAAAACGAACGATTAAAAATAAAAGCCTCCCTCAAGAGTAAATAGTTAACTAACAAGTTAATGTCAAGCGGGTGAAGACGCGTCTCTAAACTCGGGACAAGCCAAAAGTTCTAGAGAAGGTCACTCACTTGATAGTGACAAGATCTGCTATGGGCAAGGCGTAATTCATCCTAGCAGCAACTCTCATCTGATACTTCACACAGATAGAGACAAGATCAGCCTAAGACATTTATAATAGGGGTATCTAGCTGAGCCAAAGAACCGACCAGGTAGACAAGACCTAGGCCTGTAAGACTTGAGACAAACCGACAAGTGAGCCACGGTTTACTCGACAAAACAAGTCGACTCATCACTCGTCCTACCGACCGACCGAAGTGTAGGCAGAAACCCTTGATAAGAGACAAAAGGACGGCTAAACCGGGACCCGCTTTTATCGCAGCAGATGAAATCATCATTCGACCGGACTCCTCGGTAGACCAAACACAAGGCACGATCGCCACCCTGTTGATCACCTCAGTAGGCCGCATTCTAACAAATCCCTCAACCAATTACCATTATATCAAAATTCAAATTGGAATACATATATGGAATGAAATACAAACCGTTTATTAGAGAATTAATCATATTAAAAACGGTTTCCATAACTATTCCATTATTTTTGTAATTATACAAAAAAACATTCTTGTAAATACTAGACAAAAGAACAATTAAAAGGGACATGCCATTTGGACTCCCTCAGTTCCCTCCACAATAACTCTAGATTCACATTATTCTCACATTCACTCTACTCTAACTCTCGTTGTGTTTTCACAAAAGATAATTCAGGAACCAACAGCCTCAAATATCATAATTAAGATAAATGAGAAATAAATAATTTGAGTTGTAGTATAAATAAATAAATAGGACTAAATGCATACCAAAAAAAAAAAAAATCCATTTCAGATGTTCCTTGGAAAAGATATCATCAATTGAAAAGAAAAACATTACATGGATTAGTGCGAATAGGTGGGGATTTGATATTATTGTAGTGATATCATATGATATCCACGACAATAACACCACAATAACTCCACACTATCACAAAATCCATATAAGAATTCAGATAATATTTCCTCCATTAAATCTCCGCGAAATGAATCTCTTCTGGTCAGTTAGTATTCTTTCTTTAGCCTTTTCCATAGCTCGTATTTTCTGCCTGCCTTGCGTTTTCATCTTGTCGTCTTTCCACAAGCACAACTCAACTACTCTCAATTGCGAATAGAAGCATTAAATGCTTTCTCTAAGTTATTCTTCCAGATAATTCCCATTTCTATCACAGAATGAGGATGCCTTAGAAACTTTGCTTACTGTAATGCTGAACTGACCAGTTCTAAAATAATAGCATTTTCTTATTTAAAAATTATGAATTATAATCCATTTTTTTAATAATATCAGTAAGAAATCTTATAGCCTGCCATCATTTTCTAGGAATCTAAGTATAAATTTATATATTTTAGTGATCACCTTTTTCAAGTGGTTGATTGTTATTTAGTTTGTGTGACCAAAATAATTTCTTAAGCATATTCTTATGAACTATGTATGATTAAATATTTGGACATCAACAATTTTCTAACTCTGGGTTCTTTGCAAATAGTATATGTTCGCTAAGTCAAATAGTGTCGTTTTTCTCATTACAGCATTATGAAATATAAGTAAAATTAATTAGTTTGTTCAATAATAAAGTAATATTTAACCACCATTCAAAGTTATTATAGCCTCTTTATTTGATTTAACGATTGTTCATCAACACATTCTCTTAAAATTTAATGTATAATTGACTGAAAGGATGAAACTTTAAATCCATACACAAATAGTTGGTAGAACTTATAATAATTGACTATCTTGATGATGATTAATGGCAGTTCCTGCGACTACTTTAATAATGGGAGGAAATCTTATTAAAGCTGAACTTTTTTTCTTAATATAGGGAAATTTACATAAGTAGCATGAGGTTCTCATGAATTTGCATATCTCACACATAAACATTTATATTTATATCTAGAGCATTTTGTCTATGTATGAAACGATAGATTTGACTAGGGGTGTAAACGAGCCGAATACGAGCGAGCCCAGGTTCAGCTCGTGTTCAGCTCATTAAAAAATATTACTATTCGTGTTCGGCTCGTTTATATTTCAATCACAAAAAATGCGTTCGTGTTTGACTCTTTAGCTTAGCGAGCCAAACATAAGCTGTTCGCCAACAAAGAATTTCTATGACAATCTTTGTCATGCAACCTTATAATGTTAAGGGCTGGGGCAAGATTTAAATATTATTATTTATATTAAAATATCATTTAAATATAATTTAATATATTTTATTTTGTAAGTAATATTTTTAATTAATTATAATTTTTTGTAGCCTTGTAGTCAAATAATTTTCTTAAAAACAATAATAATTATATATATTATGAGTGGTATTTCAAGCCAAAATAAGCCCTCGTTTATATACCGAGCATAAAAAAATTGTTTATTTTCGGTTCGATAACTTAGCGAACGAATCGAACACGAGCGTCTTAACGAGCCAAACATGAACTGTTCGCGAACAACAAGCCATTTAACAACCCTAGATTTGACTATGTAAATGACTGATTAATTGACTGGTCATATATTTCATTAAATATTTTAAAATAAATTTTACTTTAGTGAATAATCTTCTCTCTAGGTAACTCATTAAACATTTATATTTCTTCTTTGCAGGTGTAATCTCTCAAACTATTTGCTACTGGTGAAAGCGAATGTTGGATCTATTTACTTTTGGACGCATGCTTATGCTTGATATTTTTTGTGATTACATCAGAATTGATAAGGCAGTGGGTGCGGTTTGCAAGATGCCATTTTTATTATAAAAATTAAAATTTGACAAATGGTTCTCTGTGGCGCAGAGATTCCTCTGCTCTTATCTTTGGAAAGAACTGTGGAAAATCTTAACACTTCTTCTTCGAATCTCTCCCCCCCTGAGTTTTNATTTATGTTCGGTTCGTTAACTTAGCGAACGAATCGAACACGAGTTTCTTAACGAGCGAAACATGAACTGTTCGCGAACAACGAGCTATTTTGACAACCATAGATTTGACTATGTAAATGACTGATTAATTCCGCCCGCATATTTCATTAAATATTTTAAAATAAATTTTACTTTAGTGAATAATCTTCTCTTTAGGTAACTCATTAAACATTTATATTTCTTCTTTGCAGGTGTAATCTCTCATACTATTTGCTACTGGTGAAAGCGAATGCTGGATCTATTTTCTTTTGGACGCATGCTTAAGCTTGATATTTTTCGTGATTACATCCGAATTGATAAGGTGGTGGGTGCGGTTTGCAAGATGCCATTTTTATTATAAAAATTATAATTTGACAAATGGTTCTCTGTGGCGCAGAGATTCCTTTGCTCTTATCTTTGGAAAGAACTGTGGAAAATCTTAACACTTCTTCTTCGAATCTCTCCCCCCCTGAGTTTTAAGCCATATGGACTGAACTTTATGACTATTGGTTATTTTGATGAAGCTTCGCATGACTAACTGGGCTTTTATTTTATACTTAGTCTCTGAAGATGCAATATATTATTGACTGCTATATCTAATGAGAAGTAAATAAAAGAAATTATGTTTAGTGTGGAGGTTGAGTCAACTGCAGGTCCTGAAGGAGTCGAAGCCCACTTCTATTAAATATGCTGCAGCATTATAAAAGAAGACATCTGGGATAGCATATATATAATTAAACTTTTTTTTGTTTGTTTGTNGTTTATGTTCGGTTCGTTAACTTAGCGAACGAATCGAACACGAGCTTCTTAACGACCAAACATGAACTGTGCGCGAACAACGAGCCATTTTGACAACCCTAGATTTGACTTTGTAAATGACTGATTAATTGACTGCTCATATATTTCATTAAATATTTTAAAATAAATTTTACTTTAGTGAAAAATCTTCTCTTTAGGTAACTCATTAAACATTTATATTTACTCTTTGCAGGTGTAATCTCTCAAACTATTTGCTACCGGTGAAAGCGAATGCTGGATCTATTTTCTTTTGGACGCATGCTGAAGCTTGATATTTTTTGTGATTACATCAGAATTGATAAGGCGGTGGGTGCGGTTTGCAAGATGCCATTTTTATTATAAAAATTATAATTTGACAAATGGTTCTCTGTGGCGCAGAGATTCCATTGCTCTTATCTTTGGAAAGAACTGTGGAAAATCTTAACACTTCTTCTTCGAATCTCTCACCCCTGAGTTTTAAACCATATGGACTGAACTTTATGACTATTGGTTATTTTGATGAAGCTTCCGCATGACTAACTGGGCTTTTATTTTATACTTAGTCTCTGAAGATGAATATATTTTTGACTGCTATATCTAATGAGAAGTAAATAAAAGAAACTATGTTTAGTGTGGAGGTTGAGTCAACTGCAGGTCCTGAAGGAGTCGAAGCCCACTTCTATTAAATAAGCTGCAGCATTATAAAAGAAGACATCTGGGATAGCATATATATAATTAAACTTTTTTTTGTTTGTTTGTTTTAATGTTAAAATATTTGTTAGTTCTATGCGTAATCCACAGGGATCCACTTATTAATTAATTAATAGAGAAGTGATCAGAAAATCAGACAAGATGTGAATTCATTTCCTTGCTCTTACAGTACTGCACAAAGTTATGTCAATTCCGGCAGACTAATCCATATAAAAAATGGAAATTTCAGTGGATATTTTAATTTTTCGACAGATAAACCAAAGAGTTTCTGAACTTCAATGTTTGGTGGTTTCCCTCCACTTATTCAACATGCTAAGCTCTCATTGCATCAAATATTTTTTCTTTAAATCTACTAGAAACAATCTTAGTTGGAGGAGCGTAGCTCATTGAAAGCACAAAGCTCATTGNATTCTATGTTTGGTGGTTTCCCTACACTTATTCAACATACTAAGCTCTCATTGCATCAAGTATTTTTTTCTTTAAATTTAGTAGAATCAATCTTAGTTGGAAGGAGCGTAGGTCATTGAAAGCACAAAGCTCATTGAAGGACTTGCTTGCACTACAGAAATTTAGTTTATTAGTCTCAGTAATAACGGATAAACGTAGGTAATATATTTACTGACGGTTGAGCTATGACAAAGTTGACGTTGCAAAAACATTTATCGTTAATTAAATTGCCGATAGATTTAACGACGGTTTACATTAATTGGCATACCATAACGGATGCTATAGAACCAAAAACATGTTATGTTTAAGCGTAACTTGAGTGTTGATTATATAATCGATGAAAACATTCGTAGGAAAGTGTTGCAGTTCCATCAAAAAAGTGTCTCGGTTCTGTCGGTAAACTGTCGCAAAACTGTTGGTTAACCGGGGGATTTCATTAGGTCGATGCACATGCAGTTCTTCCTAAGGTATGTGTGTCATCTCTTCTAATGCCTTTTGAATTCTTTTTAATTTTTTGATTTTTTTTATGTTTCTTTCTAACTCAAAGTTGTAAGGTCCAAGCTTAGAAGATCAGAACTATGCATACACCAACTAGATAGACCAATAAAGTGACCCTATGCTATTAAGGTGCACAAACTTTCAAGAAAATAGAAACAACAACACTGTCACAAATTAAACACAAGTTCAAAGGCAAAGAATAATCAATTACCAAGAGTTTTGTAGTGAATAAAGAGCACGATAAAAGTGCTCGGAATTAACTATTGAGCTAACAAGATAATTTTGGATTTTGTTTAAATATATAAACATAAAAAACAAAACTGAATAACAAGTGACGATAAAACATAATGGTTTTTAAATCTTGACCCTAGAAGTTTGACTAAAATTTTCTTTTTTTAGAATTCACCATCGCGTTCCATGACAAAGGTGCCAAAAAATTGATAAAAATCAATTGTTGTGAAGCACTGGCGACTCATACAAGTGTATGTGTCATATCAGTAGTATCGAGAATAGAGTTCAGGGTGCTATTTCATAGAGAGCAAGACGAACTCCACAATAAAAAGTTCTAGTTTATGACTGTTCTTCCTAGCCTGAAATGTTGAAATTTTGGTAATGGATAAAAGTACTACTCATAAATTATCAAGTTCAAAAGATCCAATACTAGCAAGAGGGGAAAGTCAATGACTTTCAAATGCTTAAGAGAATCTCTCTTGAACAAGTTCTATAGGACATTAAATGAAAAAAAAAAACGATTCAGCAGATAAGTGCCGAATGAGATCAACCCCCATCCTTACCCCCTTCTAGCAGTCTAAAAAAGTTAGGCTAGAAATCTTGGATTAGTTCCTTGAATCCAACTTTTAGGCACAAATAATTATTTCTCCCTAANGTGAAAAAAAAAAAAAAACGATTCAACAGATAAGTGCCGAATGAGATCAACCCCCATCCTTACCCCCTTCTAGCAGTCTAAGAAAGTTAGGCTAGAAATCTTGGATTAGTTCCTTGAATCCAACTTTTAGGCACAAATAATTATTTCTCCCTAANTGTTTGTTTGTTTTAATGTAAAAATATATGTTAGTTCTATGCGTAATCCACAGGGATGCACTTAGTAATTAATTAATAGAGAAGTGATCAGAAAATCAGACATGGTGGGAATCCATTTCCTTGCTCTTACAGTACTGCACAAAGTTATGCCAATTCCGGAACACTAATCCATCTAAAAAATGGAAATTTCAGTGGATATTTTAATTTTTCGACAGATAAACCAAAGAGTTTCTGAGCTTCTATGTTTGGTGGTTTCCCTCCAGTTATTCAACATACTAAGCTCTCATTGCATCAAATGTTTTTTCTTTAAATCTACTAGAAACAATCTTAGTTGGAGGAGCGTAGCTCATTGAAAGCACAAAGCTCATTGAAGGACTTGCTTGCACTATAGAAATTTAGTTTATTAGTCTCGGTAATAACGGATAAACGAAGGTAATATATTTACCGACGGTTGAGCTATGATAAAGTTGACGCTGCAAAAACATTTATTGTTAATTAAATTATCGATAGATTTAACAACGATTTGCATTAACCGACGTATCATAACCATCACTATAGAACCAAAAACATGTTATTTTTAAGCGTAACTTGACTATCGATTATATAATCGATGAAAACATTCGTAGAAAAGTATTGCAGTCCATTGAAAAAGTGTCACAGTTCTGCGGTAAACTGTCACAAAACTATCAGTTAACTGTGGGATTTCATTAGGTCGATGCACATGCAGTTCTTCCTAAGGTTAGTGAGTCATCTCTTCTAATGCCTTTTGAATGCTTTTTAATTTTTTGATTTTCTTTATGTTTCTTTCTAACTCAAGGTTGTAAGGTTCAAGTTTGGAAAATCCAGAACTATGCATACACCAACTATATAGACCAATAAAGTGACCCTATGCTATCAAGGTGCACAAACTTTCAAGAAAATAGAAACAACAACAATGTCACCCATTAAACACGAGTTCAAAGGCAAACAATAATCAATTATCAAGAGTTTTGTAGTAAATAAAGAGCACGATACAAGCCCTCAGAATTAACTATTGAACTAACAAGATATTTTTGGACTTTTTTTAAGTATATAAACATAAAAAACAAAACTGAATAACAAGTGGCGATGTAACCTAATGGCTTTCAAATCTAGACCCTAGAAGTTTGACTAAAATTTCCTTTATTTAGAATTTACCATCCTGTTCCTTGACAAAGGTGCCAAAAAATTGATACAAAACAATTGTTGTGAAGCACTGACGACTCATGCAAGTGTACGTGTCATACAAGTAGTATAGAGAATAGAGTTCAGGGTGCTATTTCATAGAGAGCAAGGCAAACTCCACAAGAAAAAGTTCTAGTTTATGACTGTTTTTCCTAGCGTGAAATGTTGAAATTTTGGTAATGGATAAAACTGCTACTCCTAAATTATCAAGTTCAAAAGATCCAATACTCGAAATAGGGGAAATTCAATGATTTTCAAATGCTTAAGAGAATCTCTCTTGAGCAAGTTTAGTAAGACATTAAGTGAAAAAAAAAATGATTCAACAAATAAGTGACGAATGAGCTCAACCCTCGTCCTTATCCCCTTCTAGTAGTCTAAGAAATTTAGGTTAGAAATCTTGGATTAGTTCCCTAAATCCAACTTTTAGGCCCAAATAATTATTTCTTTCTAAAATTTTGCACTAACCCACAAGCAATATTTCTACTCCCCTAATTTAATGTGATTAACTTAATCGTTCCATTTTGATTTCTCCCAAATTTCATAATTCAAGATAATTATGAACATTTTACTTCACCAAAATGAAAGTAAAAGAAGCTCAAAAGGATAATCTTCGCCATCAAAGTTAAAACATTGAATCACAAAAGAAAGTTCGCACTCAACAATCCCACATCGCCAATTCATAAGAGAAACAAAGAACTACTCACTACTCATGCTCATACACATCAACATAAACATAGTAATTAAAAGAAGAAGTCAAACATAGAAGTCTTTCAATAATTGAAATGAAATAAATTACACATGACTTTCCCAAAGTACTCATCTCCCTTTTTTTCACTTTGTTTGATGATGATACTACCACAGTCTCTCAAAAACTCCTTAAACTCACTTTCATGCACTTGTTGCGAGTTGAAAATCTTCTCTAGCCCTATCTTAAGATTCTCCATGCTAATAAATGCCAGAAAAGCCACTTTTTTTTCGTTTGCATCATTTTTATACGTCTCTTTGCGAAGAGATGCCTCCCAACTGCATCAACTGCCAATTTGCGTAGACTGGTGCCTAGGGGCCACTGGCTGGCACCTTGACGCTAGTCATGGTTTCTCAATTGCGCTCAGGTTTTGGTGCCTCAGTGTTGGTAGTGTGGCGCTTAGGCGTAGCAAACGTCGCACCTACTTTCCAGGCTCTCGGGTCTTTTGGGCACATTTTAGGGGGGAAATTGAAGCCTAGGTACCATTATCGCGACACCTACTTTCCAACGGTTCGTTTTACAGCACGACATGACATGTATCTAGCACCTAGGCGTCAGAACACCACTTAGCTCCGATTCACTATTTCTCACGTTTCATTCTATAGTCCACCTTCCCCGAATCCTACATCAAAACACTAAAATATTCCACAAAGCACAATTTAAACCTACAAAAATGTAGAATAATGATAAAAAATACGCTCATTACATGCACATGTCAAGTATGTGAAGTTTCAAGTTGCATTTTATTTTTAGGATAAGATAGATAAAGTCTGATTTATATCATACACAAATATTTTTGTTATTTTTTCCATCCGTTATTATTTATTCTATATAATGCCTAAAATACAAAATTTCTATCTGCTTGATATATGACAAAATTACTGCACCAATCAACTTTGAGCTATAAAACGATATTAGTCTTCATATTAATTCCTAGTCACCCATTCTCCCCTCACTCTAAAGAGAAAACTTGTCTTGTTTGCCTTTTCTAGCTCCACAACAAATCACCTGTCACTAATCCCTTGCATCTTCATTTTGAAGGAATGACTGGTCACACCAATTTTAATGGCCTCAAAAACCTTTCTAAACGTGGATGTCCAGCTTTCTTGTGACATAAGAGGCATCATTCACAAGATAGAATCATATAGATGAATTTATTTATTGTTATCTTTGTTTGCTAAATAGCCAAATACACAAATTTTGTTTCTAGTTATATTGAAAGTGGGAGCTTTTAAAGTCCTCTACTGTCAAATTTTATATTGATTTTTTTCTCAAAAATTAATTTTCATATATAGTAATATTTATTTATTTTTTTATTAAAGGATTTCACATAGTATTTTTATCTAAGTTTTAAATGTTAAACGAAGGTCCTCTTTAGTAAAATTTATAGATTTTAGTGTCCAGTGTGATTTATAGAGAGATTTTATTTGATTTAACAGAACTTTAGCCATGAAATTTTTTTTCAAAAAGACATCAAAAGCAAAGTAATTAACAAATGTAAAGATGAGGATAACGAAAAATGAAGTCAAAATATATATTTCATGGAGATTGAATCACTAAAAAAATCAAAGTGTATATTTATAAAATTCTCTTTATGGATCTTGAATTTGGCACATTAATTTGTGAGTAATGATTCAAATGTTTAAGTCTAAATTTGATTAATATATATATACTTCCATAAAGACCCATGTTAGCCACATAAATATGATTTTTCTTGAAGTAAATTCAAAATTAAAAGATGATGTCTTAATTTCAATTGGTTTTATAACTATTTTGACTAGCTAAGGTAGAGTGCGTCTCAAGATAAAACATTTTATTTATATTTGTTAATTTTTTTAAATAAATAGCGGAAAAAAATCAGCCAATGATGCATTTATATATGAGAATTTCAAATTAAAAAAAAAAATCAATTTTATTTGAAGGTCATATTAGCTATTTTAGTAGCACCCTTATTGATACATGAGTACAACAATAATAATAACAAACCTTTATCCCATTAGATGGGGTCGGTTATATGAATCCTTTTTTTTTCCTTTGCATCCTACTAACTGTCAAATTTTCATTTAATTCTAATAAATTAACATCGCTTTTAATACAATATGCCCAAGTCTTTTTAGGTCCACCTCTCCCTTTCTTAGCATAAGTCGAATCCAAGACATTTACTCTCCTAACCGATTCATCAGATGGTCAATTTTTAATGTGACCAAACTATCTAAGACTACTCTCTCTAATTTTTTTTCGTCATTGGAGCTATACGAAACCTATCATGGATAAATTCATTTTGCATTTTATCTCTAAGTGTCAAGCCACTCATCCACCTAAGCAGTCTATTCTACACAACGCTTAACTTTGGCCAATATTTTGCACCATATAGCATTGCAGGCCTCACTAGCAACTTATAAAATTTACTTGTATGTCTAAGCGGCACTTTTCTATCACACAATAGCCCCAACACATTCCTCCACTTCAACCAACCAAATTGAATTCTATCAATAAGATCCCCAGCAATATCACAATCACTTTGAACAATAGACCAATATATCTAAAACAACACACCTTTTAATTATTTAATCACCCATAGTTACAACTCTTCCTCTAAAGCTACTACTACAAAAATTACATTCCATGCATTCAATTTTGATATACTCAAACAAAGGCCTTCAGACTCTAATGAAGACCTCCATAATTCAAGTTTGTTCTTGAACTTTTTCTCTAGTTGTATCCACAAGAAGGATATTATCAACGAAAAACATACACCAAGGTACATCTATGTGTAAATGTCTTGTAAGAGCATCTATAACTAAAGCAAAGGATATGGGCTTAAAGTCGATCCCTGATGTGGACCAACTGAAATAGGAAAATGCTTGATCAATCCTCCTACTATTTAAACACAAATAACAACTCTAGTACACATATCTTTAATGACTTGAATATAAGTTATATAAACACATTTCTTCTTTGTAAAACTACAAATAACTTCTCTTGGAACCTATGTTCAATTACTCTCTTCCATAATTTTAAACTATGACGCATCAACTTTATTTCACTGTAATTTGCATAAACTTGTGCATCCTCATTACTTATAAAATGGGGACCAAAACACTCTCCCATGATGTATAGCTTCCATAATAGACCCGCTCTGGATGCAAAAAAAATATAGGGTTGTGTTTGATAGCCGACAACCATTGTAAAATTTTTTTTCGATAAATCATGACATGAATTCCATAACGAAACATGACTAAAATTAAAAAAAATAATAATAAATTAAATTCAATACATTAATTTTATTTTTTTTAAATAATTAGATTCTACCAGAATTTTATATTGTACTTATTAAAATATTTCAGTTGAATATGTGATATTTTTGTAAGACTAGAATTGACTTTTCGAGCATATAATAAGTCAAATAAATCTAAAAAAACAAAAAAAAAAAGCTTCTTTTTTTTTGCTAAACATAACAAAACTTTAAATAGCACAATGCTAAATAATGCAAAAAAAAATAAAATAATAGATACTGAAATCTTAAAAAATAGTTTTAGATAATTTAATCACTCAATACATTCATAATATAAGATGAGATATTATAATTTTTTTTTCATTATAGATTTTTTTTATAGAATAAATTATAACTTCTTTAAAACTATTAATAATAAAAAGACTTTTTAAAAAGTTGAGTTGTGTCTTGCTTTGAAAATTTTCTAACTGGCATCATTTATTATTAGCAACTCTATGAAAAGAAATTGAATAAAAAGTGCTGAAAAATTCATCCTGAAAAATCATCAATATTCATCCATTCAATTTACAACTTTGAGGGCAGCATCAACCGTCCAAGAAATACTAATAATAATAAGGTAAAACATAAGGAGAGAGACTGATTTATTTTCCAGATTCCCTTGCGCTCTCTGCTCTGCACGAATAAGGATGCAGCAAGGCTGGGAAACCGGCAGATCCAAGGAAAAAGGCACAAATAACGCATCTAATAATTATATAATTCTAATTGTTTCCCTAAGCTTGACCATACTATCGTTGAATAAGCAGGCCACATCTGATTCCATGGCTTCTTATAATAATATTAAGACTGTTGTATTAAAAAAAGAGTATTTACACATACCACTTAATTCATATTGTTGAATCATGATTCATCTATGAATGACAGCCATGGAATAAATTATGCTTGGGACAAAAGATAGAGAGGGAGAGGGAGGGAGGGAGGGACAAAGATTAAATAAATGTTGATATTTTTCTAAATTTAATATTGATTAATCTTGTGAATTACCAGGTTTGCTTGTGATCTGCCATCCTCCTATGACTGGTCAGAACGATCGCTTGTGGGTGTGCTTGTGTAACTCTGCAACAGTTGGATCTCATTCTTTCACGAGTATCTGTTAGTGTAAAGGAATAATTAATATATATTTAATGTAAAATAATACCTAATAAAAAAACATCCTACCAGCCTACTCTTCTACTCTGTATGTGGGAGGATTCCACAGGTGTGCTTTAAGACCCCCATGCCCCCTACAAACAGAGCGGCGATTCAGCTTTCTAGCCCCCTTTTCATCTGATACTCGAGAGAGTCCCAGGACTTGAGAACTACGAAAAAAAACAACCTCGCTTAGCCACAAAGAGCATGCATGTGTTTGGTGTATATCATCAAGCTGGTATCTCAGACAATCGCTCCCCTTGTGCTCGAAGTTTCTATAAATGTGCTCCTCTTCCTCGGGAAACCAGGACCATTACTACTATAAATTGAATTAGAAATTGTTAGATTCATAAAAATAAATACATAAATATAATTAGGGTGTTATGGTTTTACCTTAAACTCACCAAACCATATATCCTGAACTATTATCAAGATCTCCATCCAAGAAAAGTACAGGTGGTCATACTTGCTCCAAATTATATCTCAAATGGAATTGATGGCCGGTGCAGGGGGACTAAATTTGAAAGTAACATGTAATTAGTTCCTTATTAAAATTAAAAACACAATAATGTGGGCATTGAATTAAGACTTATGTCTTCCCCACAGCTCTGAACTAATGGCGATTGTGCATGCTACATAAATTCGATGGTGCAACAATAGCAGCTAATGCTGATGGTGTTGGTGCTGTTGTGGTCATCGCCGGTGGTTGTGGTGGTGTCGTGGCCATGAGTGGTGGTAGTTGTGGTGGCAGTGGTGGCTAAGTTGTTGGTGGTGGTAATGGTGTTGAGGTCATGACTGGTGAAGGAACTGGTGTGGTGATTGGGACTACAGGCGGTGTCGATGTGGTACCCTCTACACTACCTCATCCATGGCCTCATCGGCTTATGAAACGACTTGATATACGTTGATGTCTAAAACATAAACACAAATATCATCATCATTATGTTGTTTCAACATTTTATCTTAAACTAAAACCATCTTAACCGCTTATAATCAAGCATCTTAAAAATTTGTACAACCATCAACTTTGAGCTATAAAATAATATTAGAATTTATATTAATTCCTAGTCACCCATCATCCCCTCACTCTTAAGAGAAAATTTGTCTTGATTGCCTTTTGTAGCTCCACAATAAATCACCATCTCTTCTAAGAAAATGAATTCAATCCCCTACATCTTCATTTTGAAGGAATGACTGACCACGCCACTTTAATTGGCCTCCAAATCCTGACTAAAAGTGGATGTCCATCTTTCTTGTGACATAAGAGGCAACGTTCATAAGATAGAATCATATATATGAATTTATTTGTTCTTATCATTGTTTACTAAGTGACCAAACACAAAAAAATTGTCTCTAGTTATATGGAAATTGAGAGCTTTTAAAGTCCTGTCCTGTCAATTCTTATATTTGATTTTTTTTTCCCAAAATTAACTTTATTTGATAGTAATGTTTTATTTATTTTTTATTAATAGTTTTTCCTCATTTATGTAATTATCAGAAACTCATAAATATTATCACATAGTAATTTTATCCATGTTTTAAATGTTAAGTAATGATTCTATCAAGTAAAATTTATAGATTTGAGTGTCCAATGTAATTTATAGAGAGATTTTATTTATATTATCAAGATTTTTGCCATGAAAAAAAAAATCAAAAAGATATAAAAAAAATAAAGTAATTAACACGTAAAGATAAGGACAACGAAAAATGAAGTCAATTAATATTGCATAGAGATTGAATAACTGAAAAATCAAAATGTATATTTTTAAAATTCTCTTTATAGAGCTTTAATTTTGCACATTAATTTGTGAGCAATGATTCAAATGATTAAGTATAAATTCGATTAATATATATACTTCCATAAAGGCCCTCTTAGCTATATAAATATGATTTTTCCTGAAGTAAATTCAACAGTAAGAGATGATGTTTTAATTCCAATTGGTTGTATAACTATTTTAACTAGCTAAGGTAGTGTGTTGTCTCGAGATAAGACATTTTATTCATATTATTATTTTTTTTATAAAAAAAAAGAGCTGACAAAAATCAAATAATAATGCATTTGTAGATGAGAATTTCAAATTAAAAAAATTCAAATTTATTTGAATGTCATATTAGCGGTTCTAGCAGCACCCATAATGAAACATGACTACAACAATCATAACAATAAAACTTTATCCCATTAAGTGGGGTCTGTTACATGAATCCTTTTTCTCCATTGCATCCTATTAAGTATCATATTTTCATTTTATGCTAGTAGATTAAGAACATTTTAATCTAATATGCCCAAGTCATTTTAGGTCTCCCTCTCCATTTCTTAACATAAGTCGAAACCTAAATATTTACTCTCCCGACCAGATCATCAAATGGTCGACATTTAGCGTGACCACACTATCAAATACTACTCTCTCTAATCTAGTCCATCACTGGAGCTACACCAATTAAGTTTTTTCGTGAACTCTTTCTCTAGTCTTATCCAGAAGAAGGATATCATAGGCGAAAACCGTACACCAAGGTACATCGTCCTGTAAATATCAAGTAAGATCATCCATAGCTAAAGCAAAAGGATATGGGCTTAAAGTCAATCCCTAATATAGTCCAACTGAAATAGAAAAACACTTGGTCAATCCTCCTCATATTCGAACACAAGTAATAATTATAGTGTACATATCTTTAATGACTTGAACATAAATTATTAACACATTTCTTCTCTATAACTCTCCAAAGTACTTCTATTAGAATCTTATCGTAAGCTTTTTTCTAAATCAATAAAAATCATATGTAAATCCTCCTTACTCTTTATGTAATTCTTCATCAAATCTCTCATTAAATAAATATCTTCCCTGTCAGGCATAAATCCAAATTGATTACGAGAAATATTTGTATCACGTCTTAACCAATGTTCAGTTACCCTCTCCCATAATTTTATTGTGTGACACATCAACTTCTTTCATCTATAATTTGCGTACTTTTGTGCATCCTCTTTATTCTTAAAAATGGGGACTAAAACACTCTCCTATGACGTATAGCTTCCATAATAAACCTGCTCCATAAGCGAGAAGTGAAGGGTTGGGTTTGGTAGTCGACAAACATTGTAAAATTTTTGTTGATAAATCATGACATGAATCCCATAATGATAAATTAAATTCAATACATTAATTTTAGTTTTAAAAAATAATTAGATTGCACTATAATTTTACATTATACTCGTTTAAATATTTTACTTGAATATGTGAGATTTTTTTTAAAACTAAGAATTGAATTTTCGAGTATCTAACAAGTCCAATAATTCTAAAAAACCAAAAAAAACATTTTTTAATTACTTTAATTTTTGCTAAACATAACAAACCTATAAATAAAATGATGACAAACAATGCTAAAAAGAATAAAACTTATAGATCCTAATATTTTAAAAAATTATTTTTAGATTGAATGGTATTAATAATAATTTAATCATCCAATACATTGATAATTATAATTTCTTTTTCATCATAGATTTTTTTTATAGTAATAAATCATAACTTTTCTAAATTATTAATAAAATGACTTTTAAAAGGTTGATTTGTATAGAGAGAGGAGAGAGAGAGAGACTGATTTATTTTCTAGATTCCCTTGCGCTTTCTGCTCATGATTTTCTATGCCTTCCTAACTTTACGTGTGGCCTGCATGCATGATAAAAATGGAATAATAATGCAGCTAGGCTGGGAAGTAGGGCTGTCAAAAAAGCTCGTTGTTCGTGAACAATTCGTGTTTGGTTCGTCAATGAGTTCGTGTTCGATTCGTTCGATAAGTAAATGAGACGAACGTGAACAAACTCTTTTCGTTCAGTTAGTTAAACGAACCAAACACGAACAGTGATACGTTCGTTCATGTTCGAATCGATATTGTTCAAAATATAAAATAATTTAAAATAATTATATATAAATAAATTTTTATAAATTATCATATATAATAAATTAGTAATAGTAATATACTAATATACTATATTAGTAATATACTAAAATATATATTATATATTTTCATAATATAGGTTATATAATTAATATAATATATTATTTATATATATTAATATTAGGGATGTCAAACTGGCTTGTCGTTCGTGAACAACTCGTGTTCGGCTCGTTCGTTAAGAAACGAACACGAACAGTGACTTCACGAACAATTTCAAACACGAACTTATTTCAAACAAACTAAATTTCAAATGAACCAAACACGAATGTAAGCTCTGTTCGTTCGTGTTCGGTTCGTTTACACCCCTAAGAGAGAGGAGAGAGAAAGAGGCTGATTTCTTTTCTAGATTCTCTTACGCTTTCTGCTGTTGATTTTCTATGCCTTCCTAACTTTACGTGTGGCCTGCATGCATGATAAAAATGGACTAATAATGCAGCAAGGCTGGGAAGCCGGCCGATCCAGAGAAAATTTCGACTTACTATATTTGAAGAATCTGGCCACATATCATTTTACTTCATTTGTATAATTTGCAATTTCTAAAAACCTATTTTAGTATTCTGTTAAAAATAGAATGATAAGAGGAATTGTTGGGGACGTTGAAATTTATGGGAGCCGTAATTCTAAAATAAAATATTTAATTAATATAAAGTACTGTTTTCGGAACTTCAAAGGAAAGGAAGAATTAAAACTTTGATAGAAATTATGATTATTACGTGCAGATTAAATTTCTAAAAACATTGCTTCTTATAGTAATATTATGATTATTTTATTATAAAAAATGTATTTACACATGCCACTTAATTCATATTGTTGTATCTCGTTCTGTCTATGAATAACACCTAAGAAATAAATCAAGCGTGAGAAAAAAGAGAGAGAAAGGAATGCACAGTAATATGTCTTGTTGATTAGTCATTTTTCATAAAATGGTTTTCCTATTTATAGATGAGGGGTATAATGTGTGAAGTTATGCGTTTGCTCATGTTTTATTGGTGGCGTTACATGGCATTTTAGGTATTTACATGTATGTGTCTACAACTCGACTACCCTCTAAGTGGGCTTTGATTCGACAAAACCTGCTCATCCGAATATACTGAGTTAGGGTTGTCGGTCTGCTTTTGATAGTCCTCGGGCCGACAAGACTTTACTCAGCTTGGCTCCCAGGATGAGAAGTTCCTGTAAGAAGAATAAGATTAGGTTATCAGGGAAATGACGAATCAGCGTAATATGATATAAAGCTTATTGCTTGACGAGGGGGTGCTTGGGATGTTCATTGGTCATATTGTGCCTGGTGGATTTCAGACAAGGATGGTTTCCGGAGACGAGAGTGGCTGCACATATTAGGTTTTCAAGATGAAGAGATGAATGTAGCAAAGATGAAAGGGGAGAAGATGGTTTTACAAGCTTAAAATGAACAAAAATTTGACGACACGTTCAGTTGTATGTATTTTTCGGCATCAAGTCAGCCGATAAAAAGTTTAACTAAGGGTCCGTTTGGGGCAGCTTATAAGTGCGGGCGGCGTTTTCAAAACGCCGCCATACCGTTTGGTTCGCGCTTTTCGTCATCTTATCCGAAACTGCGTTTGGGTTTTTACACTAAACGCAGGCCGCGGGCCGACCCCTGCGGCCGGCCCGCGGGCCGCGTTTCAGGATAAGCAGCTTATCCTGAAACGCACAAGCTGCCCCAAACGGACATTAAAGAATAGCTGAAAACTCAACCATTATTTCAGTCGAAAAATATATCAGCTAATTGTCAGCTAGATTTTCAATTGCAAAATTAAAAACGACAATTCAACCTCATATTCAGCTGGAAAAAATTTAAACCGAAAAAAACAAATCTTATTTCCACAAATTTTGATGACTTCTCCTCTTGTTATAGTATTAAATGATACTTTTCTTGAAAAATAGTCTCTCTCTCTCTCTCTCTCTCTCTCTCCCTCTCTCTCTCTCTCTNATATATAAAATGAGCCTTTAGACTTATACATATGTGTGCGACACTAAAGTTTAATTACTTTATGAAGAACCACCTATATTACCACAATTAAAAAAGTTTTTTGATTTATGATTTTTAAAATATTTTTTCTAGATAAAATGACGGTCACACCCAACTTTATTATGTTAAAAAAGAAATAAAATGAATATAAATATAAAACTATCAATACAAAAAAAAAATTGATGGAAGCAAAAACTAAAAATCAACGCCCAAAAATAAACTTACTAACTTCTTAAGTAAATCTGTGGAAGAAATTCTTCAGAAAGAATTTCATTCTCAATGAAACCAAACTTATTAAAAGTATAATCTAAGAGAACATATCAACTCTTCTTCTTCCATTAGAGAAGGAGCTTGTATTAGCATATGATATTTACCTCAGAATTTTTGGATGCAAATTTTAGGGTTAGATTTGCGGTTGTTAACTGGCAGATAATAAGTTTTGATCTTTACGGTAAATTTTGCGTTTGATTTGCATCAAAAAGTTCAACCAAAAAACAAAAAAAATTTTGAAATCTGTGAAACTTCAACTGGAGTTGAGATGGTGTTGGGGTTGAAGTTGTGTCGAATAAAGTGACGCAAAAACTTTAGTTGTTAGCGTCGACATTTGTTTGACACAAATTAGACGAAATTTGATGCAAATAACCTAAATAACTTGTCCTGCTCACCTAAATTTCATTTCTTCACGCTTCGTCTCTCGGTCTTCCATTCTTCCCGAAACCCTCTCAAGCTCTGAACCCTCGCCCCTTTCCCTCTCCCTCTTCCTTACGTTTTTGCACAAAACCTTCGCCTTCCCGAACAAACTTTCGCGATACAGTCTCCATTAGAGCTAGCCGGGGAGGGAACGACTGGATCATGCTTACAAAAACTACCGAAACTCCCCTCATCCTTAAGCTGTGCTCCTATCAAAAAGCATTGAAGAAAGTAAGCATATTGGTGTCATTCTTTTCATTCAAATGCAATGTGCATGTAAAAATTGATGTTTAGGCGTTAGGTGTATAACATGCACAGGTAATGTGATATGTATGTAAAAATTGATGTTTTGGTGTTAGGTAAGTATATACATAAAAGTTCAGTGATATGTATGTAAAAATTGAAGTTTAGGTATTAGGTGTGTATATAGATAAGAGTGACGTCGGATTTGGCTGACGCAAATTTGTTGATGTACTTTAGCGTTCAAAAGTGTCAAGTCAAAGGAAAGAAAAAAAACTGTAGGAACATCAACAAGAGGAGAGCTTAGAATCTCCACCCACAAACACTTGAGGGCACCTTCCAAGAAAATGAATAAAAATATTAGAAAAAGGTTGAGTCGCAATTAAACACTAGAAATCATCATAGCTCAATTGTAAAGTACTTGAATCTTATCAAAAGTCAAGTATTTGAGCTTACCATTTCGATCAAAGAAGATTCATTTGTTCAATATCAGAAGAAACTTGTTAATAAAAGAAAGAAAAATTCAAAATCGGACAAAAATAAGATTATAATAACCAACCTTTTGATAGAAAATAAAACCAAAAGTTTAAAAAATATGTGTAAACTCCACCACATAGTAAATCTAAGTAGAAGATATTCCAGCCCTTCAGTAAAAACTTACAAGCATTGCTATAATTGCAAATCAGATATTCCATAGAAAGAACCAACACTTCAACCAGATAGAAGAAGCTTAAAAAAGAAGCACAGTAGATTAGATGTTGTAAAGGTCCTTGATATAAGAAAGCATAATGTTCTTAAATTTCCATGCCCTACTCTTCAATTTAATAGTCTAATAAATATACTCAATCAAAGCCTCCAAACTCATTGAATAATTTTTAAAAATTCTATCATTTCCTTCTCTCTAAATAAAGCGAGATGTTAAGTGAACAATTAGTAAAAGATTTTCTTACATTTTTCAAGAAGGTCCCTTAATCCATATGTAATTACACCAACTACCAAAAGGAAAGTCATTATACAACAATTAACAAATTCAATATATTAATTTTATTATTCAAAAAGCTATTAAATTGCACCACAATGCTTTAATATCGTAGTTGTTTAAATATTTCTGTTGAATATGTGTAATTTTTTGTAAAATTAGAATTGCCTTTTCGAGTATATAATAAATCTAAAAAATAAGAAATTTTTTTTAATTTTCTATAAATTTTGCTAAAATATAAGAAAGCTATACCTAATATGATGCTAAATTATTCTAAAAAAAATTAAATTAATATATTAATATTTCTTGATTGGATGCATCATTAATGATAAAATTATTCTAAATATTCAGAATATAAGAAAATATACTATAATTTTTTTTATCATTATATATTTTTTCTACATTAATAAATTATAATTTTTTTAATTATTAATCAGAAACATTTTAAAAGGCTGATTATTGTCTTGTTTTGAAAATTTTCTAACTTCGTCATTAAAAATTTTGAATAAATAGTACTAATAAATTCATGCTGACAAATCACAATTTTGAGGGCAGCTTCCATCGTCCAATAAATACTAATAACAATATTGTAATACATAACAACGTCCTTGACTCGTAGCCACTCGATCTTTTTAAATGGAGGAGAACTAACAATTATGATTCTTTCTCTATGGTTGGCTGTGCTATCGTTGAAGAATCTGGTCAGATTTAGGATCTGTTTGGGGAGCTAGACCGCAGCCCGAAGCTGCTACCGCACTTGTCTAAAATATTGCTTTCAGCGTTTTGAAAACGCATAAGCTATCAAAACGAAGTTTATCCAAAAAGATCAGGTACGTTTTCAAAACGTTACCGCATCAAATAAGCTGCACCAAATGGACTCTTAATTTTACTTCATTTGTATAATCTGCAATTTATAAAAAAAACAAATTTAGTATCCTTAAAAAAAGAAATAGAATGATGGGAGGAATAGTTGGCCATGGCGTTTTCTTAATTATTGAAATAATGGGCTGGGACCGGTTCCAGGGCAAATTCTAAATTAAAATATTTAATTAAGATAAGTTAACGTTTTCGATACTTGAAAGAAAAATTAAGATAATTAATATTTTCGATACATAAAAAAAAATATTTAAAACATATATTTAATTTCGTTAAAAGAACTGTTTTTTTTTTTCCCTCCTTTTTGGCTGTTTCCGGGAGGCGACCTACGAGCACCATCGATTAGAAATTATGATAAGAACTAAATAAATATGCCACTTTGATTAAAATTTGGATGGAAATGATGATAATGATGCGTAGATTAATTTCCTAAAACATTGGTTCATATAATAATATTAGGACAATTTTATTAAGAAAAGGCATTTGCATACATACCATTTAATTCATATTATTCAATCCTACGTGAATCACACCTATGAAATCGAGCATAAGATAGAAAAGAGACAGGGAGAGAAAGGGAGAAATGTGCATGTGAATCATACCTACGAGAGAAACGCTTTGATCAACCGTCACGTAGGTTAAATTCCTTAAGCACTTGTGATTATTCATTACTAGAACCTGCTAGGTCTGGATCTTAGAGGAATTAGGTTAGGATTTTTGTGTTCTTAGAGGAAACCCCATAAGATTAGGTGCTTTAGGTTCTCCCTCTTGAATTCAAGAAGAATTAACTTTCTTTTTCGTTCTAGACCAAAACCCAAATGTCGTGGTTGTACTAATCCTGTTGTTTGCCTTGGTGATTTCATCCGGATGTATTTCATCCAAATGTACATTTGAAATCCACCGAACAAAAATACGAGGGCATTCTTTCAATTGTCATCTTTTCAGTCACGGAGAATCCCCCTTGCGAGAAATTCCTCATCTAGCGTCATGCAAATGGAGGTGGGCGACATAATGCCTCGGGTATTATGGTGTTGGTACACCTCTCCCTGATTTCACTCTAGGTTTCCTGTGAGTTAGCTAGGACGAGCATGATTCATCATCGAATCTAATCGGGTCTCATGTCGTATATATTTGCATTTTCATGGTGTGAAAGACATGAATTTAAAATATGCATAAAAAACATCTATTTATGCATGCTCTGTCGATCGTTCGTCACCGGCTCAATTGTATCGATTGACCATCCTCAGTCGATCGACTGCTCACGCCAGCCCGATTGATTATCTTTTGTCCACTCGATCGATCGGCCGTCATAGACCCACTTGTATCGATCAACCATTTTTCTCTGATATGCTACCCGCATTAAAAGTGATTGGCCATTTTCGGTCGACATGATCGATCGGCGTCGCCATTGACTCAATTGTATCGATCGACAACCCTCGGCCACACACTCCGACCCAATCGACCACCCTCAATCTGCCTTATTGATTAGTGCCACCTTGATCCAACTGATCGGTTGATCGTTTGCATTTGGTATGCCACATTCATCCCATGCTTTTTCACATTGCCTTCATTAGCACATTCATATTTGCGCTTTATAATGCACTTGCAAGCATATGCCTTCATTTGTTCGTGATGAGTATTCGTGCCTCCCAACTACACATTATTTTATACCTTGACTCCTCGACAACTCTGTGTTGCGGTGCACCATATCGTATATGTTTTCACTTGCACTTGTGCACTTCTGCATGATTGTTTCGTATGACACTCTACATGTTGCATCACCCACATGTTTGATCTAGCTCAAGTCACTGTTCTCACATACTTGCTCCAGACACCTACGTGTCTGCATCATGGATTGCTTGTCGTCAAATCCATCTGACATGTAGTTCTCTCCATCAAGAGTTACATATCTTCACTTCCTATGCCACCGCTTCGAACTGTCGTGAGTCTTATTCTCAGATCATTGCCTTCACAACACACCCACCCTCTAGGTCATTGCCTTCATGACACACTCATCTTTTATAATTGGTTTATTATTTATTATTGATTTCACATTTAAGAAATACTTGCTCAAAGTTAATAAGTTCTCGACTTCTTGTCTCTTTCAATGAATGTTACCACAAAGCATTCCTAATTCTAGTGAGTTGAGCATCATCTGACTCGAGATTTTAAGGCCTAAACAATCATTTTGAAGTTCAAAAATCAATACAACTTGACCAACAATTATCAAGTTAATCACTCAAATCAAACATATATAAACACAAAATTAAGCTCACTACATGATTCCAACTTAAATTTTGACTCTGATTCATTCACTCTTGGCCTAACAAACTTAAATCCATCTTTAAATAGGGGTTTACATACATATCACATAATTGTTGTGTATCTGCATATCCAACACTCAAAACTTTGATATTCAAATATAACAATTAAATTTTTGACATCACATTAAACACATCATTAATATTAATCTTTTAAAATAAATCATATACTTTTCAGACATAAATTTAGCGTAATTGTCAGAATAAAATACTATATAAGTTCATAGCAAATTTTATATGATCGATAAGTAAATCCATAAGAATTATGTGGCATGTATGTAAATAGCCCTTTTAAATCTATTATTTTTTATTATTTTATATTACTTTTTTACAAGATAGAAGTTTAGCAGTACTCAAACAATTAAAAAAAGAAAACACTAGTTCTCCGGCAATAGTCCTTGCTCATATATAAATAAGGAGCCACCCTCCTCAGTTTTAATGCAGGCGCCCACCAGCACCAAAGTATCTGCCTTCTTCTTCATTCCAATCTTCTTCTGCAGCTCCTAATTATTTAGGGCTGCATTTAGAGGTATTTCGGAATCAAACTTTTTACAGTTGAACTCATTTCAGTTCATTTCTTCAACTTTTCTTATCTTTTTTTTATTTCTTTTTATTTCTTTTTTTTATTTATTCGGTTCCTGAAAGAAATGCTATATTGGAGCTCAGAAGAGTTTAGGTGGTTGAAGGGATAATGCACTCTTTGAAAGTGAAATTTAACATATTCCAATTGCTAGGTTTAGTTTAGTATGAATATACATTTTTAAACTCTGTGAATTTCCTTAAAATATATACCAAATATTAGTGATTATATTGCATATGTAAAACAAGAAAAAATAAAATCATTATCTTTTAAAATGAGGCATTTACATGCATACCACCAATTTCCTATCTATTTACATATCTAACACCTAAACTTTACTTTTTACAATTACACCACCCAAATATTTTACATAACATCAAAGATACAATTCTTTAAACTTTCAAATTTTGAAATAATACATCTTTTCATGCGTATAAGATGGCAGATATGTAAATTCATTTGAACTAAGTGGTGTAATAGTAAAAAAGTAAATTGTTTTTATTGAACTAGATGGTATATTATGTATTAGATATTTTTAAAAGTGAATGACTATTGTTTTTATTTTATTTTTTGTTGTTATTGTAGTTGTTAATTATGTTTGTCTTGTTGTATGTATGAGAAGCATAAAACATTTTTTTTATGTATTTAGCTTTTTGTTGAATGAATTTATATGTTATAATTTAAATTATATGAGAAAACTGTGATAAAAAGAGTTGACGCCGTGCATCTTCACTATAACACTTTTAAATTATTTAGAATCACATAATAGTATTGATGAATAGATATAAATATTTTAATAAAATTTATTATTATTATTTTTATTTGACAAATAATAAATTTTTCATGAAAATTAATGAAACTTAAATCATCTAATATTATTCTGATATATATTATAATTAATTACGTGGATTTCAAGTCAAAAGAAGGATTCAAAAGAAGAAAGTTTCAACAAGAGAAAACAAGTGCCTAAAGTTTTGTAAAGCATATCTGTATTCCAAACTTTATCCTAAGATTTGAAAATGGAAACTTTGATTTGTGGAAGCCATCAACTTATATTTCATATAAACATCTGAAAATTTATATTTTGTCTTTTAAAAAAATATAAACATTTTATAATTATATTGGTTTTTTGAAAAAGAAATGTGAGCGGGAGTTTAATACATTCTCAAACTCGCACTAGTTATGCGACAAATGTGTGCATCAAGAAGTAGAATGCCAAAATCAGAATCTTGTGCGCTTAAATTTATTCAAATTTGAGAAAAAATGCCTTCCAAATGAATATATATATATATATATATATATATATATATATATATATATCTTATCATAAAAA
>JXCR01132285.1:48171-66270 GCA_002079205.1 Phalaenopsis hybrid cultivar
AACGATATGATCTTTTGGTCTTATGTCTACAACGTTGTGAGAATATCAATGGGATTTGGGGAAGAAAAGATGAAGATCATGCCAAAGGATTCATCAGCACCAATGTCTATTGAGGACGGAATAATACCAACTCATGAACATGACTCAAACTTGACGGATGCTAAGCTCTCATTCTCCACTAATGCTGAAAATATTCAAGAAACATCAGGCACCAAAGTTAGTGAGCCTTCAACAAATAGCAAGGTATTTGATATTTGCATTCTTAATTGCTTTTTTAAAATTTTATTTTTTCATTTAAAAGTTGGTTTCTATAAAATCATAAATTAATATTGCTACATTTTTACAGCATATATATGATTATCCAACATATTTACTTTATAAATTAACTAGGTTTAGATACCTTGCTTTTCTTCCAGAATAATAATATATTTTCTATAACAATAGTAGATTATTCCATATGCATCCATTTAATATTTTTAATTTTGTTTGTAGGTCCAAACATTAATGAAAATGACAAAATCACTCTCGGAGAGGCCAGCAGTTACAGCATTGAGGAGGTTGTTTACCCCGTCAATATTTGGAGCGGTATGCTACCAGCACTAAACGCCGTTGATTAGTTTAATAGTGACATAATCTAATTTAGAATTTCTTCGTAGTCAAATTATTCTTAGCAGCTCTTCTTTTTTAATTTTATTAAGAAATAATTTTNATGAATCGAATATATATAATCAAATATCCATTTTAAAATATAAATACAATTTCCATTATTTTAAAATTATCCTATTGAAAAAATGAGTTCGGACATACAGCATGAACTGTAAAAATGTTGTAACAGTACATATATATATGTTTAATCTTCTGTTATGTCTCCTAACCTTTTTTTTAATAATTAAATATGGCGTCTTATATAGTTAATTATAATTATCCGAGCATTGTATTAAGACTTTTTGTCTAGGTAATGCTAACAAATTAATATTATTATTTTTTTGAGAGAAGAAGAAGAATTTAACAAATTATATTTATTTGACAGAAGAAGAAGAAGAAGAAGAAGAAGAAGCAGCGAATTGGGAGAAATGAAGATTATTGAACTATTTATTGCGGCATGGATTCCAGTTCTGAAGATGCTTATTGTGACCGGCGTTGGATCATTTATAGCTCTTCCTTCCATTGGTGTCTTAACTGAGGAAGCCAGAAAAAACATTAACGCCGTATGACTTTAATTGCCTTTCTTCTTTCACATTTTAACAATAATTATTTTATGCAACATTTGTTATTTTAATTAATTGACTGCCATTTGTCAAAATGTCGTGATTTTAATATTAATTGACTACATGTTCCCGGATGAGATTAATTTAGTTTCATGTGCTCGTAAAATCACCTTAAAATTGGCAATATAATTAATTTGACTCTAACCGGCCAACCAATTACATGCTGAAAAGAAAATTGAAACATGTTTGCTTTTGTTCCCTAACTTGGTACAAGACAAATTCATATGTGGAAAAAAATTAGGGAATCATTCTTAAAGTAATTGCATGATTTTCATTTCATTCCGTGTCTTCGTTCTTTTATCTTTTTTTATAGCTTAAAGTTTTTTTGAGAAGAAATGATAAATTTATACAAAATTTGGTGATAAAAATATAAGATAAGGTAGTCAACAAGTAGAAATTAAAGATATTTTTTTAAGAGTTTAAAGTAGAGAGAATTTAATAAATGATTTAAATTATTAAATATTGTTCATCTTATATTAACACGAGTTCTTTTTTACTTTGTCAAACTTCTCTACTTTTAGAAAGCTATCTTGTATCTTTTCTTATTATTTGATTTTATTGTATTTTAATTTCTTATATATATGATATTTTATTTAAACCTTAAGAAATTTTCAGATATAAAATATTTGATTGAGACATAAATACAACTCTTTTTACTTGAATATTATAATTTTAACACGTCTCTGTGACTGTGTGTTCATATATCTATCATTACACACACACACACACACACGAACATAGCATTTTGGTGTGAAATATCTAAGTACATAAGATATTTCATTGGCTACGCACGTTACTCTAGAAGCGTAGTACTGATGTAATATTTTTTTCCTGTTATATGGCTTATTTTGTGTTGCATGTAAGTAGGAATAAGCCACCTCAAAGGTCCCGTCATATTTTTTGGTTAGTTTTAATTGTCATTTTATGCATTAGTTAGTTTATTTTGAAAATGCTAATAGTCATCTTTAATCAACAGGTCGTATATTTTGTATTTAATCCTTCACTTGTGACGAACAATTTATCCTCAACATTCACTTTGAAAAGTATGGCTTCAACGTAAGTTTCATCTATCTCCAACCAGATCAATAAATTGCTATTACTAAAAAAATTAATATTTCCATTTGAAAGGAAAATTATATATTCTTTATTTTAATTTATAATTTTTAAATAAATTTATATATCTATATCATACTACATCTGAATTATGTATTATCTTATTTTAGCTTATGAATATTTTATTTACTTTAACTAATTTATATCATTTCAGAAAAAGCCTATGAAAAAGAAAGTAAGTTAAAATTTTTTAAATAATATTTACACTTTCTTTTTAAATAAAAATTTTAAATTCACTTTGATCATAAAATGTTATATATTATTAAAATATTTTTCATGAGCCGTTAAGTTTAAAAAATATATATGTGTGATAAATTATTAATTTAATATATATAAAATTGATCGTTTTCTTAACTTAAAATGTCTCAATTTTTAATTAAGAGTTCTTTAAATATGTTATGACCTTTTAAGAGACATGTCCTATTTAACTATCTTACACCAAGGATAAACACTGACATTTTGTTTTCTTAACTTTCAAGCACAGATGGTTTATGCCTATCAACATTCTTCTTACCTTTGTTATTGGTTCAGCATTTGGATGGATATTTAACAAAATTAACAATGTTCCTTCCAATTTAAGAGCCCTTATTGTTGGTTGTTGTGCTTCAGGTAAATATTACTTACTGTCATTAAGTTATTTTTATAATTTTGATTGGGCAATCTTATTATATTACTGATTTACTAATTAGTTATTAATAACCTGAAATGGTCAGGAAATCTGGGTGTGATGCTTCTCATTGTGATTCCAGCTACTTGCAATGAAAGTGGAAGACCGTTTGGTAACCCAGCCTCATGTACTTCCCAGGCTTTGGCCTACGCTTCACTCTCCATGGGAGTAAGTCTTTCTTATCTTTTATAACCGCTACACTTATGTATATATATATAGATCCATCTATCTATCCATCTATATACATGACATTCAATTCTTTCGTGTTTACATATTTGCCATATGAACTTCAATATATACGTACATACCATCTAATCTATACTTAAAAATATGCATTTCACTTTTTAAAAATTAAAATGATGACATTTCCTTATGTTATATGAACATTTCCTTATGTTATATGAAACATTGGGGCGTACTAAAGTAAAAAAAGAAACGTTTAGCCATTAAATGGAAATACATAGGCATTGGGTGGTATGAATGCAGATTCCCCAAAAATCAAATAAGAAATTTAGAAAATTTGACATTATTTGCTTGTATGTATGCATATATTGTCATAATTCTGTGAAATATATACACATATATTGTAGCCTAATACGCAAAAGTAATGCTTCATTCTTCAAGAAACTATTAAAATAAATTAGGACTTTTCTGTTCTGCATATGTGACCTGGTTTCTATTTTCAATAAATATCGCAAATTATATAAATGTGTATTTATGCAATAATAATAAATGTGAGTATTAAGCCCTCTGAAAATACGTCAGGTAAACGATATGATCTTTTGGTCTTATGTCTACAACGTTGTGAGAATATCAATGGGATTTGGGGAANAAATTGATGCTGTATGTTTTCTTAGTAGAGAGAATAGATAAATTTTTTGTGCTTTTTATCATAGCAAATTCCAAACCTAAAACATTCAGCATTAGAAACTAAAATTTCAATTTTTACAACTGTTTCCATGCTAGATGTACAGTGAGTAATATCAAACCACTTAAATAATAATAATAATTCAATATATTTTTAACTAAAAAAATTAACTTATAGCAAACCACCTGATATTCTTATAGAAATAATTCTGTCAAATATGTATGCATATATTGTAGCCTAAAACACAAAAGTAATGCTTCATTCTTCAAGAAACTATTAAAAAAAAAATTAGGACTTTTCTGTTCTGCATATGTGACCTGGTTTCTATTTTCAATAAATATTGCAAATTATATAAATGTGTGTTTATGCAATAATAATACATGTGAGTATTAAGCCCTCTGAAAATGCGTCAGGTAAACGATATGATCTTTTGGTCTTATGTCTACAACGTTGTGAGAATATCAATGGGATTTGGGGAAGAAAGGATGAAGATCATGCCAAAGGATTCATCAGCACCAATGTCTATTGAGGACGGAATAATACCAACTCATGAACATGACTCAAACTTGACGGATGCTAAGCTCTCATTCTCCACTAATGCTGAAAATATTCAAGAAACATCAGGCACCAAAGTTAGCGAGCCTTCAACAAATAGCAAGGTATTTGATATTTGCATTCTTAATTGCTTTTTTAATATTTTATTTTTTCATTTAAAAGTTGGTTTCTATAAAATCATAAATTAATATTGCTACATTTTTACAGCATATATATGATTATCCAACATATTTATTTTTACAAATTAACTAGGTTTAGATCCCTTGCTTTTCTTTTAGAATAATAATATCTTTTCTATAACAAATGTAGATTATTGCATATGCATCCATTTAATATTTTTTAATTTTGTTTGTAGGTCCAAACATTAATGAAAATGACAAAATCACTCTCCGAAAGGCCAGCAGTTACAGCATTGCGGAGGTTGTTTACCCCATCAATATTTGGAGCGGTATGCTACCAGCACTAAACGCCGTTGATTAGTTTAATTGTGACATAATCAAATTTAGAATTTCTTCGTAGTCAAATTATTCTTAGCAGCTCTTCTTTTTTAATTTTATTAAGAAATAATTTTCTGTCATTTTAATAATTAGTCATGTAAATCAGCTTTGAATTTGGTGATTATGTTATTAATTTAAGCTCTTTCCATTTGAGAGAGTGACATCAATTGTATATAAACAATAACATTCATTGTGTATGGAATTGCAGAAATTGTATATAAATAATAGATATATAAAACTAGTGTATTCACAACACATTGATCAATAATAAAAATATTAAAGACGTGCACATTTATGGTGCATATTTGAACACATTTTTGTCTTTTAATATGGTATGTATGTATGTTTGAATATATAAATATATATATATACATAGCAATTTTGCTTCATTTGAAATCATAAATAATTATTTAATTTACTATGCAGATTATTGGACTTACAATTGGCATCGTTTCTCCTTTCCGAAGCGCACTAGTAGGTGAAAATGCGCCTCTTCGTTCCCTTCAAGGTGCCCTTAAATTGTTGGGGTATGTTCCTTAATTATTGGCTTATTATAGCATCGCTACTATACAATCGTTCATTATCAAACAGTTTTTTGGGGTAAAATTAAAAGTGGTGTAATATAATCAATTTCGTATTGTTTAATGAAGTATTGTCTTCAATTTTATAAATACAAATTAGGGGGTTTAATTTTCATGATTAAAATGGATCATGAAAGCATTAAACTCAAATAATTGAGATAAGGCTGATAATAATAGTGATATAATAGTTCTTTTTGGCTTTTTGAATCACAGTGATGGGGCTGTCCCTGCAACCACTTTAATAATGGGAGGAAATCTTGTCAAAGGTATGTTTAATTGCTTAATATAAATATATAGTGTTCCAGGGAAATGAAAACTTTCTTTTAAAAATTAACTAATATCATACTAAAACTTTATTTAATAATTCACCATCATNTTTTAATATAAATATATAGTGTTCTAAGGAAATGAAAATTTTCTTTTAAAAATTAACTAATATCATACTAAAACTTTATTTAATAATTCCCCATCATAAAATTAAAGTATGATATTACACTTTAGTTTTGACAAAATTTTTCAGTAAGTCCCATTTTACAAAAAATTAAATGACTATCTGCTTAAACATATTTCTGTGACAAAGTAAAATAGATCTTTAGTCATAAGTTCTTATGTTGTAATCATTGTTTTAATGAAGTGCAGTAACATACAGATGATGGAGGATATAATTAAAAGTTATAACCATACTTTTTATTAAGAAATAACTAACTAAAAATTTACTCACAAACATGCATTCCAATTCAAATATAGCATCAACTGTGATATTATTTTATAAATATAATTAAAGTCTTAAAAATATGAGTTTAAGACACTTTCCAAGACAATTTAATTATGAGCACAAATTATGAATTTAATTTATCAGAATTTCATTGTTTTTTGTGTGCAGGATTTCATAAATCTGATATCAAAATTTCAGCTGTTGTTGGTGTAGTAATTGTTCGATTTCTTCTTTTGCCTTTGACGGGTGTTTGTATAATTAAAGGAGCAATTCATTTTGGCATTCTTCACCCAGATCCACTCTATCATTTTGTTTTGTTGGTTCAATATGCTCTTCCACCTGCAATGAATATGGGTATTATGATTTTTTTTTATCATGTTAATAATTATTTAATTAATTTTTTTGGTTGTTTTATTTGATTTTATTTGAATATTAATGTGATATATTCAAATTGGTAGCTGGTTTATCTGTCATAGTAATGCTCGCTTAGTTATCTTTGAAATGATACTCATATTATTTATTTCTCTGCTTATTTAACTTGTTTATCAAATAGATTATCATCTAAATATCAAAAATGTTGGCCAATATTTTACTTTTAGCAAAATAAATAATGGAAGATCTATTCAAGTAATATTTAATCGTCAACTATTTACATGTCTATCATCTAAACTTCAATTTTTACGTATATATACATACATATATATGCAAAACAACTTATTTTTGCAGGAAAATGTATATGTCATTTTTTAAAGTTAAAATAGTGATATTCTTTTATCTGGTATAAAATATTTTGGTGATGAAAATATAGGAGTAAAATTTAAACGTTAGCTATTTAAATACATTGACATTAAGTGATATGTATGTAAATGCTCCAAAAATGATATTTTCTTATGGAATTGTTATTAAAAAATGTCATCAAGTTAACAATTAATATATGTAAATACCATAACACTACTTACGAGTGAGTATGCAATGAATCAAATACATTTGGTTTTTTTAATGCAAAAAAGTATTCCTAGCACCGTTGTTGTGAATGTATATATTTATATTCCATTGTCTTTGGATAGCTAAATTGTTACTAGGTAAAACATGGGATGAGTATTAATGAAATAGTGTTATATGTGTGCCATATAATAATTTTATTTTAAATTTTAAAATAAAAATAAGATCAAATTAATATCAATTAAAAAATGAATTGAACAAATTAAAATTGAGTGCTTCTATACATTTAAAATAGATAAATAATAAAAAAATTAAAATAGTTTATTAATGCACATATTATGGATAAAAAAGAATATAATACACATTTTACTAACTTATATTATATCATTTGTGTTGTTGACAGGTGTGATCTGTCAACTATTAGGTGCTGGTGAAAGTGAATGCTCTGTCATATTCTTCTGGACATATGCTTTAACTTTACTATTATTTCCTCTATGGTCGGCTTTTTTCATGTGGCTAGTAATTTAATGTTGATTTAGTATATTCATTTATTCTTGTTTAGTTATAAAGTTCGGTATAGGAAAATTTTATATGTAGATCAGTAGTAAGAATAGAAATTGTGATGCTATGATTGCAAGGTGTTAAATAATAGTATTGTTGATTGTTCATCTTGCTAAGTGATTTACATAAATACAAAATAGTTTTCAAGTATTTACATATCAAAAGCATGCGTGTACTAAAAAATTTTTGTGTGAAATATGCATTTTCATGTATATGCTTTGATATGATTATGATATTATAAAGTGTCATACAAAAGAAAAGATGACATGCTGACTAGAGTCATTAGCTCGTCAACCCAATTCAGAAAATATTACCATATAATATAGAAGATAAGTATGCTTAATATGTCTCTCTATCGAAGGCTACACGATGAGTTTGGAAATTTCTCAATTGTGATAGAATACACCATCAAGAAAATTAATCACCTCTAAAAGTGAAAATATTATTCTATGATGTATCTAATTATGAAATGATACTTTCACTACTTTGAGGATCTACATTACCAAAAAATTTTCTACTATCTTAAGAAGAAACGGCGGAGTTTATTTGATCTGAGGTCAGAAATCACTACAGAATTAAGACTCTTTTTTTAAGACCACATTTCGTTGATTATTTTGAGAAATACTGTCGCTTTTAATATGTTTGACTGCTCACCAACTGTTTTAAGGTCGTAGCTAAAACACTTATTGGCAATTTTCAAACTGACTAATATTTCAACTAGGGTTGTAAAAGAGCTGAACACGAGCGAGGCCAGGCTCAACTCGTGTTCGGCTCGTTTATATTTCAAGCTCAAAAAGTGTGTTCGTGTTCGGTTCGTTTGCTTAGCGAGCCGAATATGAGCTGTACATGAACAAAGAATCATTTTGACAATCATAATCACGTAATCATAAGATGTTAAGAGTTGCGGTAAGATTTAAAAATTTGTGTTTATATTAAAACATCATTTGAAATTTAATTTAATATTTTTTATTCTATTTTCTTATTTAATACTTTTAATTGATTATAAATATTTATAGCCNATTTCAAACCGACTAATATTTCAACTAGAGTTGTAAAAGAGCTAAACACGAGCGAGGCCAGGCTCAGCTCGTGTTCGGCTCGTTTATATTTCAAGCTCAAAAAGTGTGTTCGTATTCGGTTTGTTTGCTTAGCAAGCCGAATATGAGCTGTAGAGGAACAAAAAGTCTTTTTGACAATCCTAATCACGTAATCATAAGATGTTAAGGGTTGGGTAAGATTTAAAAATTATTGTTTATATTAAAACATCAATGGAAATTTAATTTAATATTTTTTATTCTATTTTCTTATTTAATACTTTTAATTGATTATAAATATGTGTAGCCTTCTATTCAATTAACTTTTTACATATAAATACGTAAATATTCAAACAGATAGATACATACATATACATACATATACATATATATTGATACATATTGATACACACACACACACAGATATATATATATANGACTCGAGCTCATAGAATCGACTATTCTTCTTCCCTTCAGCAGCCTCCATCCACAGTTCGTACTTGGAACGATCATGATAGTGGATCATTATACTGCTCGATACATAAGATTGGTTATCCTTCAATTGTTGGACTCTCTCCTACAAAAAACAAAAAAAGTTATATAGTGTTAGAACTAGCATGCATTAACATGATACTAGTTTAGCTCGTGAACTACCTAGGTCGCTTGGAATTTGTCGTTGATCCAAAGCCGGTCAGACTATCTCTAATGGCGTGGTCACGTCGATGGTGGCTTCGAGCAATTTAAGGGAAAGTCCAGTGTGGTCATGTCATTCCATGGTGTAACTACATCGTGGGCTCTATCTAGCAGCGTGGTTACGCCTCCTTCAAGTGTGGCCATGCCAAAGGCAACCCCCTCAACCCTTATGGGGAGGGTGTTAGGCATGGCTATGCCCGATCTGGGCATAACCATATCAAGCCCTTAAGGTCTTTTTTTTTTTTTTGCTCTAGGAGTCCGTCAATCGTGCTTCATGACACGAAAAAGCTCTTAATAACTAGATCAAACCACACAAGCCTCAAATTGATCGTTCAACTTGCCCAACAACGGAGAAACATCACATATCAATGGTAGTCAATGTCAAGCACCATCAGGATTGAGAAATCCTAGTCCTAAAACATAGTGCATTTGATAATATTCCGACAAACTCCTCGAGTTACAAGAGGGCACACGTGATATAGAAAAAAATCATACATTATTGATTTGTGTGCAGGCTACACTGTGTCATACTATAAATGTGATATTGAAAGGCGTTGTTTTACAACTGGCTATTTATTTACATTAGCAAAAGGTTCAATCAGTTAAAGATCAGTTTTTCAGTATACTATTATTTTATCTACTATGAAGGTTGAGTATATGATAATTCTAGAGGCGATGAAGGAAGGGCTATAAATGTACGACCTACTGGATGACTTGAGAGTTGATCATGAGTCTCTAAGGTGTTTTGTGATAGCAATAATGTGATATTCTTTTCCAAAAATTCATTTCATGATGACCGTACCAAGCAAATTAATGTGCGGTATATTTCATTATGTTAAGGACTTAATTGATGATAATGCTTAATATTTTGTTGAAGAAGAAAAATATGAAAGAAAATCTAATTGACATACAAATGGTACTATCATTTTAAAAGTCCACCTACTTTCGAAGTTTGGTGTACATCTGAACTCATGATTGATTGCCTATTCTGTCATTTTAAAGACCTATGTGAGCTTGATCCTTTCGTAAGGGAAGGCAACCATCTTAGTGCAGTTGTTTTGGTATGGGGAAGCTCATTTTGGTTATCTCTCACTCATCTGGAAGTGAAAGANTCTATTCTGACATTTTAAAGATCTATGTGAGCTTGATCTTTTCGAAAGGGAAGGCAGCCATCTTAGTGCGGTTGTTTTGGTATGGGGAAGCTCATTTTGGCTATCTCTCACTCATCTGGAAGTGAAAGATAAGGTGATGATTTTTAAAAGAAGTATTCAATCTAATGGTTGTATATTAGGAAGTGCGTATATTATTAAGATTTATATTAGGTAACCTAATTAAAAGAGATCTAATTATAGAATTTTTTTCTCTATTAGAAATAATACTAATTTGTATGCCCTGATCCTCTCTTATTTATAAAAGGGACTAAGACTGATTTTTGTGTTTGAAGTTATAACCCTATATGAGCCATTTNCATAGAATTTTTTTCTCTATTAGAAATAATACTAATTTGTATGCCGTAATCCTCTGTTATTTATAAAAGTGACTAAGAATGGTTTTTGTGTTTTAAGTTATAACCCTATATGAGCCATTTTTTCTCTCTCCACCTGTGATAGTCGAATAACCACTCCCCGTGAAGGNCACGTAAATCGCACTATGTTTGATTGTTTGTTTGTTGTGTGATTTTATTTTTTGAATTGTTTTGCACAATAAAAATTTCATAAAAAAAAAAAAGCTCGACCAATAATTTTCAAGTTGACAATTTAAANCATTTATATTAAGTAACCTAATTAAAAGAGATCTAATTATAGAATTTTTTTCTCTATTAGAAATAATACTAATTTGTATGCCCTAATCCTCTGTTATTTATAAAAGTGACTAAGAATGGTTTTTGTGTTTTAAGTTATAACCCTATATGAGCCATTTTTTCTCTCTCCACCTGTGATAGTCGAATAACCACTCCCCGTGAAGGTGGGTGAATTGTGCCAAACCATGGAAATCATGTTATGTTTGATTGTTTGTTGTTGTGTGATTTTATTTTTTGCATTGTTTTGCACAATAAAAATTTCATAAATAAAAAAAAAAACTCGACCAATAATTTTCAAGTTGACAATTTAAACATATATAAACAGAAAATTATGCTTACGTCTTGACTCCAACTTAACTTCTGGCTCTCCGATGCCTTCACACTTGCGCTAACAAACTTAAATCAATTTTTAAATCAGGGGTTTACATACATATAACATAATTGTTATNCCCGTGAAGGTGGGTGAATTGTGCCAAACCATGGAAATCATGTTATGTTTGATTGTTTGTTGTTGTGTGATTTTATTTTTTGCATTGTTTTGCACAATAAAAATTTCATAAATAAAAAAAAAAAAACTCGACCAATAATTTTCAAGTTGACAATTTAAACATATATAAACAGAAAATTATGCTCANCTCGACCAATAATTTTCAAGTTGACAATTTAAACATATATAAACAGAAAATTATGCTCACGTCTTGACTCCAACTTAACTTTTGGCTCTCCGATGCATTCACACTTGCGCTAACAAACTTAAATCAATTTTTAAATCAGGGGTTTACATACATATAACATAATTGTTATGTCATTGCAAAAACCTACTTCCATACTTTGGTATTTAAATATATGCCACTCAAATATTTAACATCACGTCAAAACTTTATATAAATAAATATTAATTTTGTAAAATAAAATATATACTTTTATACATATTTTTAAATTCTGAATTATTATTTAAATACATATCAAATTTTAGAAGATAGATATGTCAACCCATAAGAAGAATTACGTGGTTGTATGCAAATTGGACATTTTAAATCTATTAAATTTTTTTGTATTTTGATATTAAATGTCAACGAGAAAGATGTTTAGCAGGACAAATAATTAGAAAAGAAAAGCGAAAACACGGGGGCTGTGACAATTGTCCCTTGCCCATATATAAATAAAGAGCCACCCTCTTCAAACTTTCATTGCAAGCGCCCAACAACACAGAAGTATCCGCTTTCTTCTTCTAAGATCTGAGGCTCCTAATTATTTAAAGTTGCATTTAGAGGTATTTCAGAATCAGAGCTCTTAGGAGTTAAACTCATTTCAGTTCATTTCTTCAACATTTCTTTTTTCCCTTCTTTAAATTTTGTTTTTTATTGGGTTTCTGAAACAAAAGCTATATTCGAGCTCAGAAGAATGAAGATAATGAGTTTTATAATTAGTGCTAACTCTGATTTCTATCGTCAGTTTAGGGATCATTTAGTTGGTTGAAGGAATAATGAACTCCAATTGCTAGGTTTAGTTTAGTATGAATATAAATTTTAAAACTGTAAATTTCTTTAAAATATATACTAAATTTTATATTTGCATATATTAAACAAGAAAAACAAAATTTATCATATTTAAGATGCGAAATTTACATTCATGCCAACCAATTCCTATGTAACTACATGCCTAAAACCTAACCTTGCTTCCTGCATTTATCTCACCCAAATCATTCATGTCACATCAAAAATACAGTTATTTTGACTCTTAAAGTATGAAATATACGTTTTCATACATATATAAGATGACATATATGAAAAAATTAACTTTAGATGTTATATATGTAAATACATTTGAGCTGAGTAGTATTTATGTAAGTATTCCTTTTAAAGTATATATATATATACATTTATGTAATAAGACAATCTTTTGTGATTTTTATAAAAGAAATGGAGTATTTAATTTATTTGATATCTTTGAATTGAATGATGATGATGATGATGATATGATTATTATTATTATTATTTTGGCTATTGAAATCGATGCCTTTTTGTAGTTATGATAAACATAAACATTTCTTCTAGGAACACTTTTATGTTTTTAGCCTTTTGTTTAAAGAATTCAAATACTATAATTTAAAATATATAAGAAAACTGTGATAAAAAAAAGTCAACACCCTACATCTTCTTTTAGGACTCAAATTTAAGCTCTAATCTTTTAAAATGTTTGGAATCACATGGAGCATTGTTGAAGAGATGTTGCATGTATTTAATGATTAATTAGTGTGGTGGAAAATATAGGTAAAATTAGATTTATTTATAAATATTTTATTAAATATAATTATTTTTTTAATATATTTTACAATTAACTAAATCTTCATAAAAATAATGAAACTCAAATCATTTGCTATTAATCTGCTATAGATTATAATTAATTATATGGTTTTCAACTCTAAAGATAATTCAAAAGGAGATTGTTTCAAGGAGAAAACAAGAGATGTCAGTCTTGCAAAGCATCTCCCAATTTAAAAATTTATCATAAGAATTGTTTGAAGATCTTACAGTTTCTTTGTAGTTTCAATTCCATGTTGCTTGACCGCGTCCAAAAAGCGACAGCCTTGGGCGGCACAAAACATGGAAGGAATATTTACATACGTATCACTCATTTGCCATGTATTTACATATTTATCACCAAAATTTCAATTTTTACATAAAAATACACAAATTACCATTATTTTAAAATTATCCTCATGAAAAGATGAGAAAACATCTTAACCTAAATTGACTTATCAAAAAGCTTTAAAACACATGAATTTTTTAGGGCATGAAGCAAAAACTATAGAAATGTTATAAAAGTAGATAATATTTATATTTAATCGTTGTATTAAAAGTTTTTGTGTAAGTAATGTTAACAGATTTCATTTTTTTGGACAAAAGAAGATGAATTTAGCAAATGATATTTATTTGACAGAAGAAGAAGAAGAAGAAGAAGAGAAATTGGGAGAAATGAAGATTATTGAACTATTTATTGCGGCATGGATTCCAGTTCTAAAGATGCTCATTTTGACTGGCGTTGGATCTTTTATGGCTCTTCCTTCCATTGGTGTCTTAACTGAGGAAGCCAGAAAAAACATTAACGCGGTATGACTTTAATTGACTTTCTTCTTTCACATTTTAACAATAATTATTTTATGCAACATTTGTTATTTTAGTTAATTGACTGCCATTTGTCAAAATGTGGTGATTTTAATATTAATTAGAAAACAATTACGCAAGCATGCATGTTTCCTGACGAGTTACAAAAAATATATATAAGTATTAAAATTAAATTAATCTTATTTTTATATAAAATATATGAATATATTTAAATACATTTTTTATATATTAAATAAACAAGTTTAGCATGTGTACTTTTTAACTGGATTTTTTTTAAAATGTATAATGATATAGAAAATTATATTTATTTTTCTTTGGCAATATAATTGATTTGACTCTAACCAGCCAACCAATGACATGCTGAAATAACATATGAAAGATCCAAATTAAATTGCTTGGTATAAGACAAATTGATCATTGGCCACGTAAAATTGGAAACATCCAATGAAAGCAATTGCATGATTTTCTTTTCATTGGTGTAGATAATGCTAAACCCCTATAAAATTTTGTAATAAAAAGTAAAATAAGCAATTTAATAGTTTAAAGCAGAGTGATTTTAATATATTATTTAAATTTTTAAATACCGTTCACCGATGACAACTTTTTTACTTTTGTCTGCTCTTAGAAAGCTTTGTTGCATCTTTTCTTATCATTTGATTTGATTTTATATTAATTTCTTATAGATAATATATTTTATTTAAACCTTAAGAGTTTTTCAGATGTAAATTCTTTAATTGAGACATAAATATAACTCTTTTATCCCTATCTTTTATTTTGCTTATTTTGTGTTGCATGCATTTTTTTGTTAGTTTTAATTGTCATTTTATGCGTTAATTTCTTTATTTTGAGAAGGCTGACAACAATCCTTAATTAACAGGTTGTATATTTTGTACTTAACCCTTCACATGTGACGAATAATTTATCCTCCACATTCACTTTGAAAAGTGTGGCTTCAACGTAAGTTTCATCTATCTTAAACCACATTTTATGAAAACGTTTAATACTTTATCCAGAAAATTTCAAAGTTTCCATTTGAAATGAAAATTATATATTTTTTATTTTAGAATATAATTTTAAAATATATTTATATTTCTTTGATATAATACATCTGATTTATGTATTATCTTATTTTAGCTTATAACTATTGTTTTTTTTTTATTGCTTTAGCTAATTTGTATCCTTTTAGAAAAATCCTATGTAAAAGAAAGTTTAAAATTTTTTGAATAATATTTTCTGCTAATTAAATAATTATTTTTGATTTACTTTGATCATAAAATGTTTTATTTCATTAAAATATTTTTCAAGTGGAGTTAAGTTAAAAAAATAAATATGTGTGATAAATTATTAAATTAATAGATATAAAATTGATTTATTTTTCAACTTAAAATGTCTCAATTTGTAATTAAGAATTCTTAAAATAGGATATGTTATTAGTGTATAAGAAAGATATCCTATTTAACCATTTTACACCTTGGATAAATAAACACTGACATTTTGTTTTCTTTTCTTTTTATTTTCCATAACTTTCATATACAGATGGTTTATGCCTATCAACATTCTTCTCACCTTCATTATTGGTTCAGCATTTGGATGGATATTTAACAAAATTAGCAATGTTCCTTCCAATTTAAGAGGCCTTATTATTGGTTGTTGTGCTTCAGGTAAAGTTGGCAACATGCAATGAAAAAATAATAATGCTAAATTGTGTAAAATTAAAAAATTTGGTTACAAATGCTCTAAATTTAGTATAATTTAGAATTTGTAGAGTGAAATAGAAATGAGAATATTTGAATGAATGTATGATAAAATTCAAATAAATATATATAGAAAAATTATAATATTAAAGAAATAAGAAGACATTTATTTAATTGAAACGACATAGTACTAAAAAATTATGTGAAGAGTTGAAGATTTGTCCGTAGTTGAGAAATAAAAATGTGCTTATAATAACTGTTAACAGTTTATATATGCAAATTAAAATTTAATAAATAAAAAATTTAAAAAAAACCATAAATCTATCCGAATTAGAGTTTAACTAAGACTCATCTTTTATCTTAAAAAAAATTAGAGTCATTAAGTGATTTTTATAATTTAGGTTGGGCAATCTAATTATATTAGTGATTTACTAATTAGTTATTAAAAATCTAAAATGTACAGGAAATCTGGGTGTCATGCTTCTCATTGTGATTCCAACTACTTGCAAAGAAAGTGGAAGACCATTTGGTGACCCAGCCTCATGCACTTCCCAGGCTTTGGCCTACGCTTCACTCTCCATAGGCGTAAGTCTTTTCTATATTTTTTAAAGGCTACATTTTATTCTTAGAAATTAAATATATTATGAGTACACCTTATTTTTATGATTTTATAATCAATGTTTTAGTGTTTTAATACAAATAATAAATATAACAATCAAAATCTATTTGGCGAAACACTACTCCACTAGCAGAAAAAAAAAAATCAGAATGTTAATCTTTGAGAATCAACATAACCAAAATATTTAAATTTTGCATTTTTTTTAATGCATGTTCAGAGAAGATTTGGGTTAATGAGGATTTGGGTTTTATGTGCAGAGAATGTTCTAATTTCCGTATTTGTGCATTTGTGTGTGGATATTATGATTTTCCTTTTCTACCTACGTGTCTGGATTTTTATTTACAATAAATAATGCAAGTTATATAAATGTGAATTTATGCAATAATAATAAAATGTGAGTTTTAAGTCTTTTGAAAATATTTCAGATAGGCGACTTGATCTTTTGGTCATATGTCTACAACGCTGTGAGATTATCAATGGGATTTGAAGAAGAAAGGATGAAGATCATGCAACAAGATTCATCAGCACCAATGTCTATAGAGGAAGGGACGACAACAACTCATGAAAATAACTCAGTTTGGTTTGATACTAAAGACTCATTTTCTACTAATGGTGAAATTATTCAAGAAACCTCAGGCACCAATGTTAGTGAGCCTTCAACAAATAGCAAGGTAATTGATATTCACATTCTTAACTGCTTTATTAGAGTTTTTTTTTCTTCATTTAAATGTTAGGCCTATAAAATCATAAAATAATAGTGCTGCATTTTTACAGCATATATTGGATTATCCAACATATTACTATAAAAAAAAGAATAATATCTTTTTTTTATAATTTTAACAGATTATTGTATATGTGTCCATTTAATATTTTTAGTTTTGTTTCAGGTCCAAACATTAATGAAATTGACAAAATCACTCGCGGAGAGGCCAGCAGTTACAGCATTGAGGAGGTTGTTTACACCATCAATATTTGGAGCGGTATGTAATCAACACTAAACGCAGTTGATTAGTTTAATAGTGACATAATCTAATTTAGAATTTCTTCGTACTCAAATTATTCTTTTTTTTTTAATTTTATTAAGAAATAATTTTCTGTCATTTTAATAATTAGTAATGTAAAACAACTTTGAATTTGGTAATTATGCTATTAAACTAAGCACATTCCATTAGAGAGGGTGACAAATATTGTATATAATAATACCTTTCACACAGAATGGCATAATAATGCCGGATGCAAAAATTGTATATAAATAGTAAATATTAAGGACTAGTATATTACCAACATACTGTAAAATAAAAATATTAAAGACGTGGACCTACACTGACATGAGGATCATCGTGTCTATATATATATATATATA